>VDFB02020688.1:0-14963 GCA_007258455.2 Sequoia sempervirens
TATGTATGTATGTATGTATGTATGTATGTATGTATGTATGTATATATATATATATATGTCTATATATATACACGTATGTGTGTATATATATATTAATATACTCATATGGACGTTTGCATCATCAATACATACGCGCATATGTTAATATATATTTGTATACTATATATATATATCTTGTTTTTATAATTAAACACATATATTCACAATTCCTATCGATTGACATATATACATGAAGTATATATATATATGTGTGTGTGTGTGTGTGTGTGTGTGTGTGTGTGTGTGTCACATTTTCCTTATCGATATTCCCATGCATATGGGTAATCTATTCATGAGCATGTGTTGATACGTCTATCTATGTATACTCATGCACGTATTTACTTGTGTATGAGTTTATTGCAAATACATGCATATATACATATTTATACATTTTATGTATATATCTCGTCAATTTAAATATAAAATCATAAGGAAAAACTTACACAAGACAAGAGATCCAAACACATACTTTGAATTCCAAACATTCACAAACAAGATCATAACGTCATCTAAACCATACTCAAGCAAGGCTAAGATCAACATACCATTTCCCAGACTACTGACTTGACATCACTAAATTATAGGTGAGTGTGTGAATGCTCAGTAAGACTCATTAAGGGTTACTAGACCAATTTCTTCTCCTGAGTGATACTTCCCCTCTCTTCTAGAGGATTGAATCTGTTCATGTATCCAACTTAACACATTTGCAATAGTAGTCAGCTAAATCAATTACAACCATTTGTATAATAAATTTCATAGAGAAAATCATTATATAACATCAATTTGAATTAAACATTCATTTATTATATTTCCGAGATACATAAGCATAAACACATACATTTAAACCATTTTCACTCAACTAGATAAAAGCAAATAAGTAATAACACAATAGAGTGTAACAATATATGTAATTTTATTATGAATAATATTATGATACTTCATATAAATAGATTATAAAAGATTTATTTTGTATTAACAATGGAATCCAACCTCAAATTAAAAAATATTAGTTAAAGCAATGACAAAATTATTAAGAAATGTTGAGTAAAGAAAAGGAGGAATCATAGTAGTCAACAAAATCATTTTAATGATGGTCAATTTTGGAAAGTACATAAGATTATGTTTAGATTTAATGTCTAAAAATAGAACCAGTTCTTCATAGAGAATGAGATATTTTTAAGATCTTAGAAGATATTTTTATTTATATGATAAGATTTATTAAAATTTTGTTTAATCTAAAAACAACTTTTATTTTGAATTAATAATTTAAGTTAAAACAAAATTAATGGTAAGATTTTATTTTCTTAGTATAAAATTTTAGTGTTCAAGCTACAAGATATAAATTATCTCATAAATCAAGTTGTGTTTATATTTGAGAAGGAAAAACAAATGTGGCAACTTAAATATATTTTCATTGTTGTTATAACCCTCAAAGAAAATTATATGTGTGTTATGTAAATTATAAATTATATCCATAGTTTAAAATTTTATGATTTAAGTATAGTTGTTAGTTCATTAGGAACATTCCCTTCTAATTTGAAGAGGTTTACCTCACATGTTATTAAATTTTGATTGTACTTTAAAAATAAAATTTAGATGTTGACATAATTATATTTAATCTTGATTCTAGAGTGAAAATATAAAAAACAAACAAATGAAAAATAGAACATTCCTATTTCTTTTTCAAATTTTGATAAGTGGATCAAAATTTATAAAGAATATTCAATACATATGTATTTGAGGAAAATAGAAACATTAGTAAAATAAACTAAAAATAAATGTTAATGTATTTCAATTTTTTAAAAGCTAACAATATGTGCAACATTTTGATGAGAATTTTATTATCATTATGCATTCTGTAATCATGATGACGTGCAAGTTAAAAAAATCCTTTGAGGTAAAAAACAAATGAAATTGAGGAAAAATAATAGTCCACGCCTTTAGGCTTGTTGCCCAAACCTATTCCAAAAAATATTGGTGGACAAAAACTATTTATAAAACATGAGCACGTTATATAACACACTCTCATTATAAAATGTGAGCATATTTTGTAACACAAGAGTGTTTTTGTAATACAAGTGCATTACATGTAACACAATCACATTATGAGACACCATAAATTAAAAAAGAGAGTTAAAATTCATTCAATTTAGTAGCTCCATCTCTACCTCTTCCTATCTCTCTCTCTATCTCCCCTCCTCTCTCTCCCTCTTTATGTCTCTCCCCTCCCTTTGTATCTTAATTGCTCCTTTTATATCTCTAACTTTTCCTTTTTCTCTATCATTCTCTATCTCTCCTTCCCTCTATATCCATCTCTCCTATGATCTTTCTTTCTCTATCTCTTCTCTAGATCTGTCCCTCTCTTGTCTCTTTTTATCTCTCTCCATCTCTCTCTGTTCCTCTCTATATCCATATATCTCCATCTATCTCTTTAACTCTCTATCCCCCCTCTCTTTATCTCTCTCCCTTTCCTTGTCTCTCTCACTCTCCCCATAGATCCCTCTTCCTCTCTATCTCTCTCTGACTCTCCTAGGTTCTCTACCTTTCTATATCTCTTTCTTTGTTGTAAAATTTCCCCTAATGTCTAATTAGTTGGTGTAACTAATCATACATATGGCTTAATGGAACTGGAGATCCTTCATATTAAGCAGTTCATTGTTAAAAGGGGGCTTCATTCAATTTTCAACCAGGGATTCGTAGACTTAAGATGATACTAGCATTGCATGTGCATTCAAGAATCCTAACTTAATCGATTGAGTACATATAAATGCAAGAATAATTCAAAATAACTTCTATCAAAGAAACGTAGTAAGTAATCTGGTTACTGCTAGTTGCTATAGGTACCTATTACTCTTATGAATAGTAAATGATTAATTCCTATGTTGCAACATGCACTTAACTTAACTTGATCATTGAACTAAATACAAAATAAAGTATTGAACTAGAAATCTCAAGGTAGCAATGAATCACAATGTAAACTAAGAATCAAAATTTAGAACTTCAATGCATAATCTAACTAATGAACTATTATGTGGAATCAATAGTACCTCAAGTGGCCCTTACCTGAGTGTTGTGTTCCCCAATATCTTCTTCAATTAACTCAATAAATCATATATCAAGAGAAATCTTCTTTATTGTAATATATCAAACATCAAAAACATAATGTAGAAAATGCCATTCAATTTAATTTTCTACAAAGGTCTAGCATATATTCTAACATCTCCCCAGTCTCTTAACATAACACCTTCTTAAATAGGGTATGTCAGACACTAGTAGAATTTGGAAAATAAATGACCACATGACTAAAAATGACTAAATAAATGACTAGTTTTTTGCATCAAACTTTGTTTTTTGAGAGAAAATATTCCTAGTCATCAATTGAGGCTTTAGTCGACACCTATGCATATAAATATATATATATATATATATATATATATATATATATATATATATATATATATATAATACCTAACAAAAATCAAACAATATAATACCACCATTTTCCCACAATTTTTAACTACTACTTAGTTAGAAGAAATAGTTTGGAAAAACAAACAGACGTTGAAGGGCTTTGAATATGGAGATATTGAGTAGTAATCGAAGGGCTTTCCTAGTGGAGGAATCTCCTGCCAGTAGTGCTTCAAGGTATGGGTCTAGAATGTGGCCAAATATATCCTTCTATCAGACAACTCCCCACCTGGAAGTATGTCTTAAGGATTTTGAGCTTTTTGCTATGGATTGTCTCAGAGGTAAGCAAACCATTCTTAATTTTTTTTAGGGTATTTGAAAAATTTGATGGTGGGTGTTTTCATGAAGTACTATTTGGCTATTTGAATTTTATGATGCTGGTTGTTTTGTTACTGGATATCTGGGTATGTTTAAAAAATGATGCTTGGTATTTTTTTATTAGCTATTTGGGTATTTCGATGCTAGGTTTTCACTTGAAATGGGTATTTAAAAAAATGGTACTGGATATTTTTTGCTTTTGAGATAATATTTTTTCTGAGAAACAAATGAGGTCTCTGTTGATGCCTAAATTTTTCAAGCAACAACCTTATAAGAAACTCAATTAATGGGGAACCAATTGCACTAAACTAAGTGACCTCCGAGTTTTTAAAGAAGTTGAATCCTATATTTGGGGGGGTTTGGAATGGGAGATGGAAATAGATATAAAAAATAAAGATCTAACCTAAGGTGATGTGCCAAGATGTAGGTGTGAGCACGATAAATCTCCCTTTCGGATGGGATTTAAGGGCCAGTTTAGTAATTTGCATGTCCCAGATTAACATAAATTGTGAGAATCCAAGATTAGACATGCAAACCAAAAAATACCTTCCATAAGAGAAAAACAGAAAAATCCAGAGCAATTTGCATGAAGATGTGCAAATGAATAATATTCAGGAATTGAGAAATACATGAGATGAATTGCTTTATAAAAAAAATGTATGCATAACCTTAAAAGGAAACCCTAGTGTAGACATCAAAAATATACTGATTGACATCGTGCATCTGATCCTGACTTACTAACATCGTTTCTTCCTAAATCATCCCTCGGTCTAACCATTTAATCAAATTCCCCTATCTGATTAAATTCATCAATATTCATCCCTTAATTAAATAAATCATTTTGTCTAATTAAGTCACTTTCTCTTGTTAATTAAATCAATCCATCTGATCTAATTATCCCTATTCAATTAAATAATCAATTTATTTGATTAAATTTCTAAAGTCTATCCATTAAATTAAATAAATTAAAACCTTATTTGATTTAATCTAACACCATCTCTTTTAATTAATTAAATCAAAATCTTTATTTAATTAGCCTCTTATCATATTCCTCTCTTATCTGATTTAAATAAATCTGTAAATCTAAGTCAAAATAAGTCACATCATCTAATCTCCTGTTAAATTAATTAAACCCTTGATTTAACCTCTCATCACATCCTCTAGATAATGCAAGTTGCACATGAAAATAGATTTAATTCACTTATTAAATCTCTATTTCCTCACAAGGCATCTTTTGGAATATCCTCTCAATTTGAATTCAAAAATTCCAAGTCAACATGTACATCCAACAAGGAAATAAATTCATCTTACATGTCCTTTGCCTTGAGCCAAGTGGCATTTATTGCATTTTCCCTTCCCTCTTACGTGTCATTTCAACAAATTTGATTTCAAATATTGGCATTTATTGGCCTCGAAACCCCAAATCTTGCACAACCATCATCAGGTTCTTGGCTTGACAAGTGGCACCATATCATTGGATGAATGTTAGTCCCACATTGCTCAAATTTGGACATTCATCCATCTTGAAATCCCTATAAATGAAGAGCTCCTCTCCTCATTTCATCATCCTAAACATTACCAAGTTACCAAAATGCTAAAATGCTTAGCCATTTTCATCCATCTTTTTTGAATTCTTAGCTAGGCTTTTTGCATATTTGGCTTGGAGTTCTCCTCTTTCATCAAAGTGGATCAAAATCATCTTCAACATTCGAAGCTTGCATCATAGGAATTGGGAAAGGGCCAATTTTCACATCAAATTGGCACCAATTCCCCCATGGGATCAAGTGTTTGCTTCTCTAATTAGGATTAAATCTAGTTTTATCTTTTGTATTGTGTTCTTCATCAATTTCTTTCCTATTTTGAGTTTTACCAAATGGATTCACATGGGGGAATGTATTACAACTTGTAATTCCTTGTCTAACTCATTTATTCATGTGTTGTTTTGCATTACTAGGAAAAGGTTCACACACCTAGTGTGCATAATAATTAATAAATGGTATTGGCCTAAGTTTAACAAGATCAGACATACAAACCAAAATACATACAATAGAAAAATAGAAAAAAGCCAAAAGAAATTTACATGGAGATATGTGCAAATGAATAATGTTCGAGGGAATTGAGAAAATACATGAGATGAATTGCTTTTATAAAAGCAATGTATGCATAACCTAAGGGAAACCCTAATTGTGCACACTTAATAATTAATAAACAATTAATTATTAGTATTGCCTAATTTTAACTTAAGTAGCTGGCCCAAGAGTGATAAGTGACTTAATTAATTAACCAATATGATTAATTAATTAAGTGAAATAACTTATTACTCCTAACACCCCATAAGATGAACTTAGGAAGTAGCTAAAACACTAAGAGCGATGCATGAAAGCAAAGATGGAGTCGACAACAGGACAGGTACCATATAGAAAATCTGATGAATGAGAAAAGAGGCTGATGGGATAAGCCCCCTCAATGAGATGACCTGTGTAAAGAAGAAGCACTTTGGAAGAAACGATGAATTGGAGTAACTTATAGAATCACGAATCATGAGCAAGGAAAGATACCTACATTTTAAATGCATATGAGAGTCAGGACTTAGGTAGAATCATGATATTAATGCAATAGTGAGCCAGTGCCAAGGGAACCTTTGGAAATCTCACAAACTAGAACAACCACCGGAATCCATGAAGCAATAGTAGATGAATGATTACTTAAGAGGAATGATATGATAGAATCCCCGGAAATATATGTATCTCAATCTTGGAGTGTATTCTGGCCAGTCCGCCATGTAAGTACCATAAGAAAGATTCTAAACCTTCTTATGGAATAGCCCCTCAAAGCTGAGATGTGGCCGTGTGATTCAAAATCATTAACCATAGGATCTCAATTTGATATGTGAACCGATGTGAACCAAAATGTGTCAAGCTATGAGCAAGATGAGGCCAAAAGAAACTACAAAATCTAGATACAACTCATACGAGTTGTCATCAATATGAAGATGAGATCAAAGTGCATGCAATGCAACTAAACTCTAATCAAATTATTATGCAAGAAACCCCCCTGATGGAACTTTATATAAGTTCATTTATTACAATAACCCATGCTTGTAAAAGGAGAGAATGCAAAACATGCATAAATTAAAGAGAAAATGTAAACCTAGTGCATGAAAACAAAAAAAGAGTGCATGCACAAACCAATGTTCACATCTTCCTCCATCATTAAAAAAGACCTCGGATTTGTGTAGAGGATTGGATCATCTTTTTTGATGCCATAAGAATGGCGAAAAAAGGATAACTTAGAGTCAAAGATATGCCCTACGAAGCAAAAATTCTTCATCTGAGTTTAAATACCTGAAAAAATAAAATTGGATCAAAATATGAAAAAATGCCTTCACCATTAAGATGAGACTCGAGGAACCCGGCTTTCCAATGGTATCTGGTTTCAAATAAAACAACACCATATCTGAGGATTATGCCTATTTCATGGAAGTTACTCCAAAACTAATAAACTACCTTTGAGTAGCCTAAGGGGCCTAAAAATAGTGCGGCAAGAGAGTACACATTCAATTTGAGGCAAAGCCACTGGGCATCCTTGATATGGTGGGTTGGAAGTGGCGAGTGGGTGCAAAGTGCAGTCCCCAATGCTGAGAGTGCAAGATGTGGAAGCCGTGAAGCTGACAGGATGGGTGGAGTACCACTTGTCTGAGCGGACAATTGGTGGTTGCTTGGTGGCCGCCGAGCGACAGGTGGGTGATGCTTTGATTTAAATTTTGAGCGCATTTTAAAGCACTTCTTTTAAAAAAAATTCCTCAATTTTTAGGATTTTTGCCTCGTGAAGCGTGCTAGGGAGGCTATATGACCTCTGGCAATTTTTTTTCCTTTTTTTTAACAACTCCAAAATCGACCAAACGACAAGCATCTCTAGGGTTTTTGGTGCTTTGATCGCAATGGTGACCTTTGTTTGGCCGAAAAATGCCCAGAATAAAGGCTACCCCCAAATCTTGCAAAAAAGATGCCTGACTTGAAACCCTCGCTGATTTGGCAAATGATGATGAAAATCAATGAAACAAAATCCAATCTTGACTTTTTCTAGCACTCTAAATCCAATGGAGATGCACAGTCAGTCAAAAGCAACTTCATCAATAAAAGAGCTCAAAGGCATAGAAACCCTCGAGAAACCCCGAATGTGCTCTGCAATGAAATTTTCCAAAAAATTGAGAAGGGGTTGCAAATCAAGGCTTTGATACCATTTGAGAATCCAAGATTAGACATGCAAACCATAAAATACCTTCCACAAGAGAAAAACACAAAAATTCAAAGTAATTTGCATGAAGATGTGCAAATGAATAATATTCAGGAATTGATAAAATACATGAGATGAATTGCTTTATAAAAGCAATGTATGCATAACCCTAAAAATAAACCCTAGTGTGCACATTTAATAATTAATAAATAATTAATTATTAATGTGCCTAAGTTTAGCTTAAGTAACTAAAGTGATAAGTGACTTAATTAATTAACCAATATGATTAAATTAATTAAGTGAAACAACTTATTACTCTAACATAAATCATAGATGAATACCAAAATAATCTATTCAATAACATAAAATAACTCCCATACATATTTACTAAAAAGAAGAGTCCAAGACAAGGTCTAAATCAGTAAACTTATATTGAAATTATAGAAGTTCTGCAAAAATAAACTACTCAGTACAATAATGACACAGTATAAAATTTTGTCAAATAGCTAAGAAACAGAAAGGCCAAACAACAATGACACAGTCTGTGAGTCTTAATACAATAATAAAAAATAATACAAAAGGCCTGGTGTATTTCCACAATTTTTTTGTGTATGTTTCAAACTCCTTTTCAGAAAGAAGAAGCAGTATTTATAGAGAAACATCCCAATGCCTGAAAACCAATAACAAAAAATATTCCTTTAGCACGAGCAATGATGTTCATCACAATGATTTCCTAAGACCGTTGCAATAGAAAAGATTATGACACATGAAATACAACCGCCTTCGAGCTAGATGCATCCCTTGTAAATGATGGTTGTGGTCCTAGTGTAGAAGCAACAAATTCCCATGCAGACATGTGTCGCTCACCTTGAAGTTAGTTAGGACACGTGGAGGAGTCTTTGTTACTAGTGATGACTGTAGGGTCCGCCCAAAAGTGTATGTGGATTGATGCTACGTGGCATGCAAATGGAGCTTGGTAAGGAACTGAAGGGAAGCAAGCGTTCAAAGGCCTGTACTGTTGACACATGGAAGCATGGCGCGGCTTGAGAGAGAAGCAAGGGAGAAAATCTTTGCGAGGAGCATGTGGTGGAAACGTGACGATAGCTGGCAAAGCTCTTCAAAAAGGGGCCCGAAGATATTCAAATATATGGGGCATGGGCGGAGGCAAAGAAAAATAATATTATCAACCCGAAGGAAGCTCGAGGGATTTTGAAATCCATAGCTTTTGGTGACTACAGGGGCATTTCATTTGCAGAACGGGGAACCCAAAATTTATGGTTGGCAAACCAAAGCCGTATCCATTGGGCGACGGAGTCAGAGCTTGGAGAGTGCGGTTTGTAGAGGAAGTCAGTCGACCTCGAATGGTGTCAATATGGCATGAAAATTCTCTTGCACCTCATGCAAATCAATCACTTCTTTTAATGGCAGCTTCATGGATATCTCGGTCCTAGAATCGAGTTGAAAGAGCAACTATGCTATTTGATGAGTGACGCTCTCAATATCCTCAACAGTAGGGGGTTGATTGAAGCTTTGAAAAGTGGATATGTCATGTTTCTTTTTCTCAATATTTGTTGCAATCTAATTCGCTGTGGCCACCGAATCATCAGAGAGAAACAAGGAGGGCAAGCCCATATGAGTCAGTTGCGAGAATTTCGTTTGCATACTGTTCATGGTTTGACTCAGTGTTTCCAAGCAATTGTTGGCATGGAGGATGGTTGCATGACATCATATGAATTCCTTTGTTGTCTTGGTAGATAACCTCTAATCTTCAATCCCTGTGTTCACCAGGTCCTCATTCACCACCATGTATAACTTGTCTAGCAATTTCTCCGCCTCAGGCACCTTCTTTGCAATGAACTGTGGGAACAGTTCAATTGTTCCATGAACCTCCCTGCTCAAACTTGCCACTTCCAACATGAACTGAAGTGTTGACTGAAGAGTCAGACAAAAAGCCTTGACTTTTTCTGAGTATGAAATATATAATTGTTAAGCTATTGAGAGGAGGTCCGACTGGGTAGCAAGGGGTTAGGGAGGATTCTGCAAAAGACCAATTTCTACATCCTTCAACCCAACATCTTGTGTCAATTTTGTAATCCTTTTGTCTGCAACAAAGAGTTGTTCCTATAGGTTTCTTAACTCGGCAAGCCATTTTTCCTCAGCTTGGCTTTTGGTTGCAGATTCCCTTTCCAGGGAGAGCCTTACCTCCTGGATTTTCTTCTCGAATTGAGCTTGTCAGCCCTGGAAGTCTATGTCCTTTTGTTGCATTTCTTACTCCAATTGAGCTCGCTGCTGTCATAGCTCTTTGGTCTTTCATTGCACTTCTCCCTCTACCCGTGCCAACTGGTCCTGTAACTCCTGATTTTTTTGCTGTAGTTCAGTGACCAAGTTAGGATCCATGGACTGGAACTTTGTAAGTTCCCCTTGGAGTCTAGCCTATTCTACCTACGCTTGTTGAGACGAGCATGCAAATTCAATGTCCCTTGCCTTATCCTTCTTCAGTAGGACCTCTATCCTCTCCTTGACATTTTTGATCTCATCTTCCTTCTTCTTCTGTTGGTGACCGGACTTAAGAAAGTCGGTAGTCACCATAGGCTAGGTTTCCTCCATTAAAGTTCAACTTTATCTTACACCTGGGCCATGCATAGATTGAGTCCCATTGCATGGATGGTGTAATCTTTGAGTCACATCTCCCCTTGCAGTTTGATGATGTTTGGATGCATGGTTGCAAATTGCAACGACTGTTGAGCTTTATTGAAAAGGGTCTACACTTGTGGCTCTGCCAGCTTTTTAGCATCTTTGTCCCTTTTCTTCTGGAGCCTGGGAGTCTGTGCTGGTCTTACTTTGTCACCCTCTACCATGAATTATGCTAGCAATCTAATCATCTCGCTAGCAAAGGGCATATCAAGAGGAAGAGCAAAAGGGAACGAGAGAGTAGTGGTACCGACTGATTTTTTCTTCGAAAGAGAGACTGTTAGTGGGAAGAATGGGGGAATGTTATACCAAGGCCTAGTTTGTGAAGTGGTGGAAGGACTCATGGGAAGTGATGGTGGTAGCGAAGACATAGTGGATTCCATCTATTGGGAAAGTTGGGTTGGAGTTGATACGGTGGTAGCAAGAGAGGTAGCAAAATCAGTTGTGGATTGTGATCCGACAAAAGGTGGAATAAATCGCGAAGGAGTAAAGGATAATTGTCCACCTTGGGAGAACTGGGAGAAACCTTCCGCGACCATTGTAGTAGAAGCAGAAAAAGAAATGCCCACACTCGAAGTGATGGGCGATGCCAAGATAGTAGGAGAAACTAAAGATTGTGAATTAAGAAGAGGGAGAGAGAAAGATACCTGAGCTGCAGAGGACTCTGATCCTTGGCTTATTGTAGGTCCTATGAACCCTCTCCAGAAGTTGTATCTGTGTGCTTCCTTTTGTTGGGTGGGTAATTTTCCACCTCTATGGCTTCCGACCAGTGTTGTTGGGTTACTCTGGGCCTTTTCGCAGCCCATTTGCATGTTTGTGAGGCTCCTAAATACGGTATATTCACCCACACCTTCAGAATAGTTTTGCTAGGCTGCTTCACCGCTTTTTCTATCTTCTACGCATGGGCCTGTTTCACCTCCTTTCCTTGCACTAGATATTTCTTAGCCTCCCCTGGGTCTATATCCTCATCACTGCTCGCATCGGTATCATCATGCTCTTTGTTCCATAGCCTATCAAATTTTTCATCCTTGTCTATATCTTGGAATGGGGCATCAAGGCATTTGATCTCCTGATGATAAATCTAGAAGGCTGCAATTTTCTCTTTGCTCCACTACCAATTATTGACCAAATTATTGTGAAGGGTGGCCCCCATTTGGAACTTTTCATTAGGCTTCACCAAAGGAAAATATAAAGAGAGTCACGATGACCATCTTTCTTCAGTTGGAATATAGGCTAGGTCCACAAATAGGTCATCCTGTTCTAACTTTGGATTTCGTTGATTTTCCCAGTAAGGACGGGAGCTATGAGTCAACTTGACGTTTAGGTCCACTAAGTAATTTTCGGGGTTGTATTTCCACTCATCACAAATTAACAACAACCCCAGATGAGCCAGCTTTTCTTCTACTAGCTTGTGTCTGCTTCCTTGCCATTACCACCATTTTGAAAGTCAAAGGGCAAAAGAAAAAACCTTTTTGCTTCTTTCCTCTGCAAAAGTTGTTGTCGATAATCGATAGTTTCCGGAACATCTCAAGGGCCAACACCTAGTTTGTGATGCGTGTTGGGAGTCAGAATGGTTCCTCGGTATCCATGCATCCTAATTAATGTGAAATCCTCCTGGAGAAACCAGTCACAAGGAGTGAAACTCTGCATCCATCTAGTTTGATCAGCGGAAAGCTAATAAATATTGCCATCTTCGCTAAAGTCTTGCAAAATTAGAGTTAAGAAACAATTCGATAATGCATAATAGTAATATGTTGCAAAGAGGAGAGGAGTCCACACAAAAACCAGCCTTCTTGCTCCCTTCTCATAAAAAACCGCTAACCTCATATGTTTTTTAAAGAAGTCATGTAAAAATATATGAGCAAGGAGAGAAGGAAACCTGAACTTACGCTGCATGTTGTATTCCTTGGTTTGGCTCAACACTTCCTAGACGATGAATTTCGCAAAGTCAGACCAGAATAAGGAATGTTGTTTTCTCAACTGTAAACCCAGACCCAGTTGAAATACTTCAACGAACTTGTCCTTGTCCATTCCGCAAACAAAATCCATCATAGAGAAGGCCTCCTGAAGTTTGTGTTAAAAGCGTTGCGCGCAACTGGAATTTGTGGCAGCTTTGCCAAATCTTCTTGAGGCCTTTGGGTTTCTATGTTATAAAAATCCAGAGTGAGATCTTTGGTTCTCCAAAAATCATCCCCCTTTTCTGGAGTAAATGCCTCCATCCTTTCTGCTCTAGAGCCCCATTTTGGGATGCACAACATGTCCCTGATAGCATCATCATTGATTATAACCCTCAACTCCCATCCTTCAATGGTGTCAATATTTGGGTTGAAATGTTGAATGCCCTCATGAACTAGCTCCGGGCAATAATGCACAAAAGGGGCCATATACTGTGGGAGACCACAAAACCATAGCTTGTACGCCAACTGGCATTCGTTAGTGGCCACTTTCATTCTTTCACAAGTTGCTTCCCTAAGACTCTTAGGGTTAGTTTTGAGGATGTAATCATGAATATTATCCCATTCTTCCATTATTTGGGTCTAGTCCCTATGAGCTTTCTTTTCCACGGCCCGCGTGCGGATCCACTTCGGCTTCTCTAGTATCCTAGGGGAAGTGTAAGAGGTGTCATGGAAAATATTGGCTATTGGTGCTGCACGCATGATGTCAAACAAGCTTTGGGTCGCCTCGCCTTGTGCTTCCATCTGAGGATTTTGGGCCATCTCAACATTCAACATAATTTTATGATGCTCAAACCTACTGCAATTCACTTGGGTTCTTCAGCAATTCTGTACTCAAAAACTCCTTGCATTGAATAGTGTACTCAAGAAGCTTTGCATACTGTTGTTCTTTTGCATGCAATGCTTAGCTTTTTCTTACTTGGAGTTGTAGACAACGGTTGCCTTTTAACATTAAATTTGGCATGTATCGCCAACTCCTTTGCTCATGTGAAATGAATTTCTTTCCCTTTTGAAAAGATAACAATTCATAATGTGATAGGTCGAATATAAGCGTTAGAAAATGAGCAGCAAACAAAAGAGTGCAAATAAACACCAAAACAACCTACACCTCAAGATTAGCCTAAGTTGGAATCAACACAAGATAAAAGCAACAAATGGAACTTTATGCCTTGTCTCGAATCGATCCTTTGGTTGGCCCTTCGATCTTTGATGTGTATGCTCCTTGGATGGCAAGTAGATGCAAGATGTGAAGTGTGAGATGCAAGATAGTTGGACAAAATGGATGCAAATGGCTAAGTGTAGATTGAGAAACAAAACTGCAAGAGTTTGGCTAGCAAAATGATCTCCCCCAAAATATATAAAAGAGAGGGTGTTTTACTTTAGGAATTTTGAGAATTCCAAGAAGAAATGGACAGTTGAGATTGATCCCAACATGGCCAAGATGTAGGGCTATGGTGAGTTGAGAACTCACAAGCCCTCACATCTTGACATGTGGCATGTGAGATAGCCCTAAAAGGTGAAGTGGACATGAGGTGGAAGGAGAAGGACATGACATGGAGAGGGGTACAAAGTACCTTGGGATTGGACAAGATCTTCTCATAAAGGAGGTCCTTGTCCCCATGTGGGTGAGAGGACATGTGAGGAATTAAAAATTCCTCAAATATTCTCATGGGGAGATGGGAAAGAATAAAGAATAAATAGAGGACATGTGGGGAGAAGTGAAGGAATTAAAAATTCCTTTTGGGTGCATTGGGGGATTAAAAGGTGAATTAAAAATTCACATGGGGAAGTGGAGTGCCTTGCCCAAAAGGAGAAAGTCTTTAATAAGATTGACTTAAGGACACATGCCATAAATGGGGAGAGCATTAGGTTAGACTAACCATATGATTAAGGTTGTGCAAGTACTCAATTAGATGGACTAATGACTCATTAGAAGCAAGTGGGAGATTATGGAGGATGTGATCCTAATGATGATTAAGGATGTGCACATGCTAACCCTAGTTAATTAGAAGAAGATGAAGGAATTAAGATGGATTAGAGACCAACTTGCAAAAGTTGGAGGATGTGACTATGAAAGAGAAAAGAGGAATTAAAAAATGAATTTTAACTTCAAAAGGGGAATATGACAATTAAATAAAATGGTGTATTTATTTAATTTAGAGGAGGAAGAGGGGTAAAGTATTTATTAAATTAAATACTTTGACCTTTATGTAAAATGCAAGGTGTTAATTAAACAAATGGTTTAATTAATATTAA
>VDFB02020689.1:0-20291 GCA_007258455.2 Sequoia sempervirens
GGTGGAGCCGCCATGGAAAAGGGCGGTGCCGCCCAAGGACAGAGCCATCCCGGATGAGGGCAGAGCCACCCCAACAGTAGAGTCAGGCAAAAGAAGAAGAGGGGGAAAAGAAAGGGAATAGATAGAAAAGATGGAGAGATGGGGGGATTGTGAAGAAGGATGAAATGGAAAATGAAATGCAATTCTAAATGAAATTTTCCATCTTCGGAGCACTATTTTTTGCTATAGCATAAGATACCGGATACCCTGATATATAAGACCAGGGCTAGTAGGCATCCAATGCATGAAACAAACACAACAAGCAAAAGGGGGCTACCCCAACACCCCAAGGTCATGATGACCTTGGTCGGGCCAGGCATTGGGATAACCATAAACACATAAGGATGCACCAACATAACACAAGACCCCATGGATCTCAGTGGGTACTACGTGGGACAACCAAAAAAGGCAGCAACAAAGAAAAGACCAAGATGGACCCATATGTCGACTAGTCAAAGCACACCATGATATGATGGATCAAGGTGACCATGACAAGTGTTGATAATGAGCGCAAATGACAAATAAATTCCAAAACAACAAAAGATCACAATTAAAATCAAAACGTCCTTTTCCATAGGATCAGGGTGATGGATAGGATCGATGAGGTCTGCTAGGAAGGCTGCATCCTGTTGAGACCGATGATGGATACTAAGCTAAAAGATCAATATGATGTAGGATATTCAAAACTGATTGGATTTGTTGATACAAGTGGATCTTGTTTGTTAAGAACCAGCTAGATAAGGGCATAGCTTGATGACATGACACAAGGGAGACAAGACATGAGACTGACACAACCTAAAGACCTAGGGGCTTGGGGGCCGATCAAAGATTAGCCTTGCCTACGTGAAAACGCGGAGCCCTCGTAGTTCGGTAAAAGGCTATCGACTGACCATAGATAAAAGTAGAAAGAGGATGATGAATGATGATGACAGATGACAAGGAATGAAGAGACAAAAGCCAAGACTAATGATAGACGATATAGGAGTGGATGGAGAAAATAGAAAGATTGATGCTAGATGATAGAGGAGCGGATGGACAGAGTAGAATGACTGATGATAGATAATGGAAGAGCAAAGTGGACAATGAAGATCGATGATGGAACCCCGGGGGTAGATCAAATGATCAACCTTCCCTACGTGAAAGTGCAGGGGCAACGTAGTTCAACAAGACCAAATGCAAACAATGGATAAAGGATGATAAGATGATAGGATAAGTGGATAAAAAGATGGGACCAATATGACAAGATAGGATAGACCTGTTGGATTGGATAGGATGATGACAATCACATAAAGCTCAGGGATGGGATAGTTATCCAAAGCATTAAAATGACTTGGGAGGATGATATGATAGATAGATGAGTGATGAAAAGTGATAGGGGATTGGAAAGATGTGCAAGAGAAGCAGGGGTGATGATGATGAGATAAATGGCATTGGGTTGCATGAGGGGAGGCCTATAGCCAGATACCAATGACAAGGGATTGTGAGATCGGATAAGGATAAAGATGAAAGAATGGATAGAGATATAGGGATGGGGGATGGGAGGGATTGTTTGGATGGATGGGAATAGAAGGATTGGGAGATGAAAGGGATGCTAGGATAGATGGATACGAAGATAAGGATGGGGAGATGGAAGGGATGTTGTGATACATGGATAGGGACATAAGGATGGGGAGATGAAAAGGATGATAGGATAGATGGATATGAAGATAAGGATGGGGAGATGGAAGGGATGCTATGATAGATGGATAAGGAGATGAAGGGATGCTATGATAGATGATGTCTCCAAGGACTATGTCACAAAGGAAGCAGATGCCCCCACTCTAGATATGTCATATATGAGGAGGCATGAGGGATAGAAGACAAGTGGATGGGAAGATAAAGGAGATAACTAGATGAGGATAGGATGGGTGACTAAGGAATATGATAGAGCATGGATGAAGGGAATGTATGCCAATAGGTGTCCAAAGCATGCATAGATAGGTGCCCCTATTTTGATCAAGATTACAAGAAGGATGGAGGGATGGGAGATAAATGGGATATTATGATGAGTGGGATGCATAAGATGGCCCGGGATGGGGGGATTTATGAAGAAGGGCGGATAACAGAAGAGCGAGTGCATGGCTGGAAGCATGGCGGATGGAAGGAATGCTTATCAGAAGTTATATTTCTCTTTACTATTTTATTTTTTTGATTTTTTTGATTTTATTTTTATTTTGATTTTATTTTATTTTTGGATTTTGGACTTTTTTGGATTTTGGTGGATTTTTTGACTTTTTGGATTTTTGTATTTTGGATATCATGCAAAAGGAGATGGATAAGGATAGGGAGGAAAATAAGTGGATTTAGAAGACATGCGATAAGGATATGGATGAAGGACTTAAGCTTCAAGTTCTATATGAGGCATTAATAGCCCTTGTTCGAACTGACTATTGGATGTTGGTACAACCTTATGAGGATAAATGGATTATGCAAGAGGATGAATTAGAGGGATTTGAGAGGGGAGATACATGGGATAATGGATGGGATGTTGCAAAGGGTATGGATGGAATGATGGGGTGGATATGTGATGGGGAGATGTGTTCAAGACCAACATTGGCACATGTGGTGGTGGATGTGAAAAGATAATATGATTAAGGGATGGAGAATGTGGGGATAATGGAGGAGATGGAATGGTGAATTTTGGTACATAGGGACCCAAAACAGACATAGGAGATGAAAGGGGTGTATGATTAGCTTTTGGATTAGCGACTTTGGATGTTCTTATAGATTTTTCATGTGATGGCATTGCATCTTTTTTCTTTGGGATCCACATGGTTTTAATCTTTGCTTTGGTGGGCCTTTGTGGCCTATGGATTTGATGTATATTTAGATTTTTCTTTTCTTCACCATGTATTTTGGAGGGGACATGGGGAGCCGTAGATTCATGTGGATGCTTGTATTTATGCATTTTTTCTTTAACAACCAAAGTGCTTTTAGTAGCAATGGGATGGGTGTGAGGAGATGGATGATGTGGAGTGATGGAGGTAGAATTATGAGGATTATGTGTAGATAGAGGATGTTTAGGTATGTTCCTTTGTTGACCCTGATTATAGGATATGTGAGAGGGATGTTTATGATGGATGAGATCGATAGGTGTTGGATGGATGAAAGGATTAGATGGAGGAGGTGATCTTGGGATATATGGACCGAAAGTAGTCATAGTGGGTGGAGGGACATAAGAACCCAAGATGGATGGAGTAGATGGAGGAATGTAAGGACCCAGAATGGATGGAGTAGATGAAGGAGAAACATGGATGGTTGTTTTGAGGTGATATGATAGAGGAGGAGGGATGGTAGCATATGGTCTGGTGGAGCGATGGGAAGAGCTGACCTTTCTTTTGGAAAAGGCTCATTGAGGACGTCTAAAGGTTGTACCAACATCTTTAGATTGTGAGTCGTGGGAAATAAGTCCAAGACCTTGCATACAGATTTGTTCTTTAACTTGGATGGGCTCCAAAATACCTTGCTCATGAAGGCCTAGACCTTTTCCTTGATAGTTCATTTTCTTGAGCATGTGATCCATGATAGGATTTGTGTTATGCTGAAAACATGATACGAGTCCATTGTTAGATGGAGGATGATGGGTGGTATATACACTATGTTTTTCTTTTGTGAGGAGGCCACCATGGAAGAATGTGAGGGTACCAAGGGGATATATAAGTGGTGTGGGGATAGCAGTTTTAGGCGATGATGGGAGATTATGAGAGGGAGATGATGGGATAGCAGCATTTGGATGGGTGGTATCAGGAGAGGGATTAAGGGATATGATAGGATTTGGATTTGTGATAGTGGGCTCATGTGATGGAGATGGAGATGGAGCAGTGGGAGCTTGAATGACAAGGGGATCATGGGATGGAATGGATGGGGGACTGTGATCTTGAGGTGGACTAGATGGGATGGTAGGATCTTGATCTGGAGAAGGGGATATGTTGGCATGCTTTGGATTAGACTCTTGGCATGACTCATCTTGTGTGGATGGAAAGATGATAGAGTGGTGGAGGGACTATTTAAGTGGGAGAGATGGGAGTATGGAGGATTTATGAGGTTCATTTGAATGGGTTTTGGTGCTACTAGGAGTGGGAGGAGTGGATTGGATTTGGGTGTCTTCAATGGATTGGGTGGATCTAGGAGTAGAGGGAGTGGATTGGACTTGGGTGTCTTCGATGGGTTCAATGGCTCTCATAGTAGGAGATGTGGGTTTAATGGATTTAGTGGGTTTGATGGTTTCAATGGTTTGATCAGTGCTAGGGGTGGTAACAACAATGATAGGTGTGGTATGGAGAACGCTCTCATCACTAGTTACCGTGGATGATGGATTGGGATGGCATGGTTCCATGACTTCAAGATGTGGAGTTGGGGATGGATTCTTTGTCAAGAGTCCTTGGAGAACTTCTAAAATGAGAGACTTGCATATGGTTGGCTTGGCTGGGGTGGTAGAAATGGATGAGGGATTATGGATTGGTGGACTAGGGTTAGATGGAGGAATGGGATTGAATGTAGGACTATCAGTAGATGGAGGAATAGGATTGGATTGAGGGTTAAGGTAGGGATATTGGAGGGGTAAATTAGGATAGGGGGACATGGACTATGGATTAGGACAAAAGGATATAGGTGGTATAGTGGAACATGAAGATGTGGGTGATGGATTATAATAAAGGTATTGGGATGATGGATTAGAATGAGGAGACATGGATGTAGGATTAGTATGGGAAGATTGGGAAAGAGGATTACGATAGGGGGACATGGATGGGGAATTGTAATAGGAGTATTGGGATGAAAAATTAGGATAAGAGGATGTAGATGTTGTATAAGAGGATGATGTAGATGAAGGACATGAAAAATATGGGGATGAAGAAGATACTAGATATCCATTGTCAAAAGTGGCATAAGGAGCGTGATTAGGCATGGATGAAGACATAATGGGATAGCTCATAGGAGTAATTGGATTTTGGAAAGTGGGTGGAGAAAGCTTACTAGATATGATAGTGTCAAGGGGATCTATATTGTATACCTCTTGATCCACAAGACTTTCATTATTGTTGTCAACATAATTAGGGTTTCCCTTGACTACTATTGATGGAGGATGAGGATTCATGATGATGACAGGATAAATAAAATGGATCAAAGATGATGGACTAAAGCTCAAATTGGGATTTAAGTCAAGCTTAGATCAGGATTGGATTAAATTTTAGATTAGGATGATTGGATGATGTGATGGGATTAATTTTTATTTTGATGAGATTTGGTAGATGGATGATTGGATTGGGTAGATGATTTGATGAATTTGATTAAAGTACTAGATCAATTTGATTGGATAGGATCAAATGATTAGATGGTGTTGATTGGATAATTGTGATTGGATGAACTTGATAGAATTGGTGTGCTTGGATTGATTAGATGATTGTATGTATTTTATTAGAGGAATGGATTGGTTTGATTAGATAGGAAGAAACAAAAGGTACCACTAGATAGCGCTCAAAAAATTAAGCAATTTTGGTTTTTGGACGAAGTTGATTCGACGTATGGTTTGTAAATGACAGCCCTGGGAAGTTAGGGGCGTGTCCACCCCGCGATGTGGGGTGTGGCTGCCCCGGGATAGTAAAATTCTTGATAGGAGGAAATGGAAGGTACCATTGGATAGAGCTTGAAAAAATAAGCAACTTTGGTTTCTGGATGAAGTTGATTTGACATACAGTTTGTAAATGATGGCCTTGGGAAGTTAAAGGGGTGTAGTAAGCTTTTTGTAGTAAATCAGGGGCGTGGTCAACTTTCTTCAGCAAATCAAGGGTGTGGTCAGTTTTCTGCAGTAAAACAGAGGTGCTTCCGCCTTTCTACGATAAATCAGGGGTGCTTCCACCTTTCTACGGTAAAATAGGGGTGCTTCTGCCTTTCTGCGGTAAAATCAAGGGTGTTGCGGCCTTTCTGCGGTGAATTCAGGGGCACTTATGCCTTTCTGCAGTAAAATAGGGGTGCTTCCACCTTTCTACGGTGAATTCAGGGGTGCTTCTACCTTTCTACAGTAAAAAAAGGGCGGTTCCTCCTTTCTGCAGTGAATTCAGGGGTGCTGCCGCCTTTCTGCGGCAAAATTAGGGCTTGGGTTTGATGGCAATGGCTATGGCAAAGACTCAAAATGATAAAATAAAGCCAATGTATTAAAGATTTCATGGGTTTTTCACAAGAAAACACTTCAAGCAAGCACAATCCTATGATTAATGTTAAGGGTATGGCTAGGAAAGGTCTTAATCTAGGATGCACAAGGCTTCTAGGAAGTCCTCGATATACTCTCGGTACTTGAGGCACAACTGTGAACACCAGCCTATCACAAGCATGAGTTAGGAACCCCAGTGAGATACTGAAAGGCTCGGACCAACTCTTCACATCTATCTAGGTATCACCCTAGCTTCGACGCTTCGCCAATTACGACGTGACTAGATTGGGGTACAACTTTTATTCTCCCCCTTTATATACCTCGCCGGTACGCGTGGTTGGAATCGTCCCTTGGAGTGATGAAATCCCCAAACAAGTCCCACTAAAAAGAAGACACTAACCATTTCCAACTACTCCCTAGGCTCACACGAAGTGCTAGGGGAAAGTGAAAACAAATTAATGCCCCCTTGGGTGACATAATAATAAACAAACATAGCAAGCAATAAAGGTTATTTCCCCCTAATTAGATTATGTTCAGACAACAAGGATAATTTTTTTAAAAAATTGATCAAATAGATGGCCCTGCAAGCAAACGTTAGCTATCTTATCCTTCGTTCTTGGTCGATTATGCCATAATATGCTTCTAAACCGTGTTGTTTTGGGGTGTAGCCACCTTTTTGCAGTAAAACAGAGGGTGCTGCCACCTTTCTGTAGTAAAACAAAGGGTGTTGCCGCCTTACTGCAGTAAAATGTTAGAGGAAAAGAGCCTTTCAAAATGAAAGTGCGTATCCCCGCTCTACGGAAAATTTTATCAGATTTTTGAAAAAGAAAAGTTGTAGACCCTACTGCAAGAAAGTGTTAGAAAAGATCTTCTAAGCAAAATGACATATACACCTAACTACAACAAACTGTTAAAAGAAATCAAATTTTTAGATATAGGGCATGACCGCCTTTCTGCAGCAGACAAGAGGGCGCTACTGCCTTTCTGTGGTAAAACAAAGGGCACTGCCACCTTTCTACAGTAAGACAGAGGGTGTTGCTTCCTTTCTACGGTAAAACAAAGGGTGCTGCCACCTTTCTGTGACCTTTTTTTGCAAAATACTTAGCAAAAATGAAGGTTAAATGCAAGAACCCATTTGTGGGTCCCATCGGGCGTGCCAGAAATGTGTACCTTGAAATTTTACCCTATTCTAATATGCAAAATAACTAAAAATGAAAATGATAAAACATTAAGAACACTTCAATGATTAGCCTAAAGAGTGATAAAACAAGGAAAATAGATGAAATGAAATGCAAATCGATTATACCTTCCTTGTTGTTGAAGACTCCTTGGTTGGCCTTTGATGTAGATGAATTTGTGTGCTCCTTGGATGGATTTTTGGTGTAGCTAGATGCAAGATTGAATATGCAAGATGATCAAAGTGGATGGCTAAATGATAGTGAATGCTTGACAATGCAAATTGACAGCATAAGGTTGCTCAAATGAAAAAGTGTTCTAAATGCCCTTGAGGAGGGGGTATTTATAGAAGAATTTGAATTCTCTAGAGAATTCAACGGTTGGGATTCATCCAACAAGGTCAAGATGAAGGGCTATGGTGGGTTGAGAATTCACAAGCCCTCACATCTTGACATGTGGATGGTGAAGTGGCTAAGGGGAGATGAAGTGTAAGTGAGGTGGAAGAGAAGTACATGATGTGGAGGAAGTACAAGTACCTTGCAAGTACATTGGAAGATGGGAAGAATCTTGCATGAATAAAAGTGAATTTTAAATTCATAATGATTGGAAGAGTCTAGTGGATAAGACAATGTTCCCAAAAGGTGGGAGTTTATCACACGTGACTTGATGTGACAAGTAAAAGATTCTAGAAGATGCATAGGAAAAGGGGATTCTTGGAAGAATAAAAAGGAATTAAAAAAATCCTTGGGCGATGGGGAGAGTTGACCAAGGTACTGATTAAGATTAATTAACCAGTAATTAGAAGATAAATGAGGATTAGGAGCCAACTTGCAAAAGTTGGAGGATGTGACACATCCTAATCAAGGATTAGGCATGTGCACATCTTTAATGAAGAGATTGGGAGATGGATTAGGATTAGATGAAAATGGCACATGTGAGGAATTAAATAAATGTATTATTTATTTAATTTATTTGATGAAAGGAGGATTAAAGAGGGTAAAGTATTTAATTATTAATTAAATACCTTAGGGATTTGGTAGAATTAAGGGTATTAATTAAATAATAGTAATATTATTTAATTAACTCAGATAAGAGGATGTTTAGATGAAAAGTGATAAATTTGGATAAATTAAGTGTCCAAATTTGGATGTCTACAGTTATAATTTAATTTCAATTTAAAATATCATTGATAGTGAATAAGGCCTTGAACGAATCCATATGTAGGTTCATTCATTCTCCTCCCTTAATTAAATTACAACTCCCTCCAACACATGTCATGGCTTTATATGCAAGTCCTTTAATGAATTGATTCTTTATCCCTCCAAGCAGCCTGAGAAGCACTTATGTCATAAAATATCATAATTTAAGCCTCTAGAAATGCTAAATTTCCCTTATTTAAAATATTAAAATTTATCAATTTATAGTCCATCAAGAAGATTTCACTTTTTAGAAAACTTTCCATTTCAAGAAATATTTCCCAAATAGAAATATTTTCATTTCAGGAAAATTTCCATTTTGGGAAATTTTCCTTTTCAAGAAAATATCCATTTCAGGAAACTTTTATTTTTGAGGGGATTGAACGTTTACATTCTAGAGCAATGCAAAAGCCAAAGAGATGCAGGCCATAGAAATGTAGAAGCCGATGAGTGAAATTTTGTGCTTTTGAGGGAATTGGACCACTATGAGCCAGAGCAATGCGAAAGATGAAGAGATGTGGAAGCCAATGAGCACATGGTGAGTGAAATTTCTACTTTTGAGGGAATTTGACCACTATGGGCTAGTGTGAAAGCTGTAGAGCCCAACACTGGTTGACTAGAATTTCGCAAGTGGAATTCTAGAAATGCGAAGCAAAACCAAAACACCTCTACAACACCGTGTTTCCTCTTTTTATCATTTTTCTCAATATCCTTGACATCTTAACCATAAATAGAACCTTATCAAATTGATAACATAATGCAACTAATAAAAGCAAAAATCTCTCTCAACCACTATACAACTATCACCAATGACAACACAAGCTTGTTGACATCAATGACAACACCTTCATACCTTCATGTACTTGCAATAGGGTGCCTGGGATCTAAAACCAAAATTTGACTTCATTGGCCTCAATTCCTTGGTTAGTGGCTTCTTTCTTTTAGATCTTGTTGGATCTTCTTTTGTTATTGAGATAATTGAGTTTTCATATCTTATCAAGTTTTAGGGCTTGAATGCATAAATGAGCAACTTTTCTTGAATCATCTTCCAATCCTCTTCCAATCATCTTCAAACTTGTAAAATACACATTAAAAATGAGAGGAAGGTTTGTGCCATATAGGGGCTTGCCTCAGTCAAACCTAGTGTTGGTATTTCTACCTCCACAATGATAAAAGATGATAAATAGAGCTTATTCTTTTGAGGGATAGATGCTAAATGATAAATTAATGATGAATCAAAAAATCACTGCAACTCACCACCCTGATCTAATCTCCTTAAGGGATTAAAGTCATGCACATCACCTTCAAGGATTGATTGCAATTTTATTTGATTTGACTTGATCACCTACAAGTGTTAGTACACATTAAAAAAATGCATATTTACAGAAGTTTTTACATGATGTTTGGATGAAAAAATGCTGCAATAATCCTAATAATTCCACTCTTAACTTCCCTTGATTGATTTTAGGATCTTCATTTTGCTCAATAATTTCTCCTTAGGATTAAAATGGTGAAAATACTCTATATCTATATGCAATTCTTATAATTTCTTAAAAAATAAATCCTGATAGCTGACATTTAGGATTTGGATTTCAAATAATAAATTACCAACTCTGACACATTTAAATTTGGAGCCATTTTAAGAGGGCAGGATGCCAAGGGTTCCCTTGTCTATATCCACTTTTTCAAGATATGAAGTGTTGGGGGTAAAATATTAGATGCATAATCAGGTTTTGCACATTTGATTTCTTGATAAATGATAAAATGGGCCACACAATATATAATTTAGGAATTTAGGTGCATAATTAGGTCCAAAAACATAAGAGGGAGTAAAATCTAGTGTGAAATTATCAAGGATGATAATTTACGATGATACATTTAGCCCCCACTTTAGTGAGAGTATGAACTTATGCTCAAAATCACACTAAAGTAAGAATATGTCAAGGTGGGTTCAATTGTCTAGATATCAAATAGATAGGATGAGAATGAATCAAGGGGGAGTGCGCAAGCCATCAAGATTCAATATCCCCAAGAAAAACAACATAAGGACAAAGGAACATATATGTAAAGTGAAATGCAACAAGGAAAAAATAGTGTGAACATGATATGAACATCAAACAAAACATAAACACAATGCCAACATGATGCAAACACATAACATACAATAATCACAAAATAAAAACACAAGGTTAGTACTAAAAGAATTCAAGTCAGTCAGGAAAAGAGACCTCAGTCTTAAATTTGTATCACATACTAAATTTCATATCTCAAATGTGCTATTTAAACAAAATTTTACTCTCATAAGGATGCTAAATCATTCATGAGATACACAAATCTACTAGCTATAAAGTTTAATTATACTAGGTTTCCATGTAATATGATTGGTTTCACAAGGCTAGAAAGTTGTGTTATTCCAGGTATCTCATGAAACACATGACTCCATTGGAAATCAAGTTGTGTTATTCTAGGCGGCCATGTTAAAAATTCTCTAAACTCATAGACCAAAAAACTCTATTGTGGTAGGACTATGCAAACCATGCTTCAAGGAGGGCACAAAAATCACCTCTTGGGGTGCACAAAGTTTAATGTCATGGGGGATGAAAAAAAACTTAATGTCACAAGGGATAAATTAATAACCATTTCTCGAGGGTGTTATAATCAACACTAAAGGGGTATGTCAATAAGTCAAATCTCACAAGATGTCTATTGGCTAGTGTGATATTCCCCCCTTAAAATTTTAACATACTTTCTATGTTGATATTTTAAGGAAGAAGATGGGAAGAGGATATCCTTGAAAAGAATGCACACCTCCAAAACTAGTTATCCTTTCCCCCCAAGTGTAAAGGAAAGGAAAACTGCACAAGAGACTATCATTTTTCTTCTATGGAAAATATGGTTGTACTTCAGACTATATCACCATGAATGCCAATGAGAAAATGCATAAGGCTACAAATGCCACATAGTGAGAAGAACTACTATAAAATAAAGATAATAATTGTTTATAGTTATTAGGTGCATCAACACATGGAAGAGAACCACAACCATCAATTTTTTGTATTTTATTAGTCAAGGCTTGACATTAGTTGGTAGAATGACCATACACTCAATGATATGCACAAAAAGAGTTATTCCTTAAAAAAATCTTTCATGTTCTTGGAGGAAGAGAGTAATCAAGTGGGATCTAAGGAGCCTCTATAAAATATGTTTTTTCTCATTAGTAGGAGATGTTCCTTTTGAAGAGAAGGTGGTGAAAATGAAAGGGAGAATTGTATTCTAGTGTATGCACCTATATCAAATGATCATATATAGTGAGGAAGAGTGTTAGTTGTAACTCTAGAATGTGTTGAGTTACATTGAAGATCTGCAAGCCTTGTCATTGTAATTCAGTAAGATTGGTTTTCTATCTATTGTACTATATCATTTGGGGATTGGTGTCTCTAGTAGGTTGATTCATAGAAGCATAATAGGGGATTTTTATCTATGATAGGTTGGTGACGACTTTCGTCTATAAAATTCACTTGTATATTTCTACATTGTGAGTTTGGATTTAGAAAATAGTTCTAAGTAGCTATTCTCACCGTGGTTTTTCCTATATTGGGTTTTCCATGTATATATGGTGTCCACTTATGTAGATGTGTGTGCTTATGTCATTCCATAACCATTAGCTTTCTTCTTTGATTTAAGTTTCATTTCTTTTATGTGCAATTGAGTTAAGAGTTTTAAATAGATTTGATCTATTGATTCATATCCCCTCTTAGTAGATTGTGTTCCCTTCAATTGTTATTAGAGACAAGTTCCTTTGAAGAATCATAATAGCTTAAGGAAGGATTCTCTAGAAATAAAGCATCAAATTTTGGTGGGTCCAATTTTTCATTTTGGAAAGATAGGATGGAGTCTTATTTGATGGCTTTAGGAATGGACATCTGGATGTTAGTAGTATAGGGATATGAGATTCCTAAAAGCACTCCTAGGGATTGACTTAGAAAGAGGGGAACTCAATGCTAAGGTGAAGAATGTCATTTTATGTTGTTTAACTAATTCTAAATTTGTGAAAGTGGTGTAGTGTAAAACAACAAAATATATATGGGATGAATTGTAGACCATCTATGAAGGTATTGAAAACTCAAAGAGGCAAAGCTACAAAATTATAGATCTCAATTTGAAGGTCTAAAGATGAAAGAAGATGAGAATATTGCTACATTTATACTTTGTGTTGATGAAGTTGTCAAATCTATCCAAGGTCTTAGTGAGAATTTGAAAGAGAAGAATGTTAATAAAAAGGTACTCAGATCTCTCCCTAGAAGGATTGATTCTAATGTCTCTACTATTGAAGCAGCTAAGGATCTAAATGCTTTGAAGTTGACTAAACTGCATGGAATTCTAACTTCATTTTTAGATGAGATTTAAAATAAAGATTATATAAGGAAAGAGGTTGCATTCAGTGTATCTGAGAAGTAGTTTGATCAAGATTATGATATTGGATTATATTTAAAAGAAGAAAATTTTGTCAAAAATTTGCAAAGAGGTTCTGGTAAGTACAAAGGCAAGCTACCTTTTAAGTGCTTTAATTATGGTGAAGTAGGACATTTTATGGCTAAGTGTCCCCATAAGAATTTTAACAATGCTAAGAAAAACAATGGAAATAAATCATTTTAGAGAAGGTATAAAGATCAGAGGAATCATTAAAGCTTCTACACAAATGATGAAGAAGACTACTCCATTGAAGAAGAAGATGAAGATATCTCTAGATATGAAAAAGATAATTAGAGCTTCTACACCAATGGGGAAGAAGACTACTCCACTGAAGAAGAAGACGAAGATATCTTTGGAGACGAAAAGGATAAAGCTATGTTCATGGATTTTGAGACTACTGAAGGAGATGCAAAACTGGATTCCAAAAACAATGAAGATGAAGTATATCTTGTGGAAGAATTGATGTGTGTTGGAAAAGAAATCAAAAGGCTGAAGAACAAAATTGTAGAAGAAGTGAAGGATAAAGAAAAGGTATCTCAAGATTTGAAGAAAGTAGAGAAAATTATTTTTGATCTAAAGACCCAGATAAAAGAAGCAAAAAGGATTGAAGAAGTTCTGACAAAAAAGTTACTATCAAGAGATAAAGATTGTGAGAAACTAGAAGCTGAAATTGTGACAATAAGAAAAGAGCTTGAGAAAGTGAATCAAAAACTATAGATGATATTTGGAAAGAGTATTGAAACCCTAGATAAAATATTGGAAATTCAAAGAGCTCCACATGTCAAAACTGGAATAGCTTTTGATAATTAGAAGAACAAGCTAGTAGAATAGTCTGTGAAGTCTAGTAAGGCAAGTTTGGAAGTGACTACCTCTGAAAGTTCAAGATCTAAAAGAGTCATGACAAGTGATGAAAGCATGACGTAGAATGATGCATTTATTCAAGTGCAAAACAAGAGGAGAACGTCCTCAAGATAGGGATACAACACTAGGTTCAATTATCCATTCTCTAGTTATTGTTTTAATTGTAATAATTTTGGTCATAAGGTTATGGATTGTAGAAAAGATTCAGTAAGATGAAATAAATTTATTTGCAACAATTCATTTGCTCCTTTGTATAATTTTAATATTATTTTCTTCAAATGAAACAAATTTGGACACATTGCAAGGAACTGTAAAAGTAATTTTGTGAGTCCTCTATTGGAAAGCAAAAGAAAAGGATAAAAAAGTAGAATTCATGAATTAGATAAATTTTAAAAGAAGGTACCTGAAGAAAAGAAGTTAGAAAAGATAATGATTTCTCAAACTTCTCTACATGCTTAGAAAGAGAGGAACCTATGGATCATAGATATTGGTTTCTCTACCCACATGACTGGAGATAAAAGTAAATTCATGAATTTTAAGAAATTTGAAGGTGGTTTTGTGACTCTTGGAAATAATTCAATTTCCAAAATTTATGGTAAGGGTACTTTAAGTATTGATGGTGGTAGGAAAAAGACACATGATATTTTATATGTTAAAGGTTTAAAGCATAATCTTCTAAGTGTCAATCAAATGTGTGATAAGAGTTACAAGCTATCTTTTAGTGTTGAAGGTTGTGAAATGAAGGAAACAAGCATTGATGAACTGATTATAGAAGGAAGAAGGATAGATCGTGACATATATCATCTAAGTGAGATGAATGGACAAAGTTGTCTCATTGTGTTGAGAGAAGAAAGTTGGATTTGGAACAAAAGGCTAGGACATATGAATTTTGATGATATTGTAAAGATTAGCTCAAGAGGACTGGTTTGGGATATGCCAAATATTAAGAATCCTCAATCAATCAACTACAAGCCATGTCATCAAGGGAATAAAACAAGAAGAAAATATCCTGCTAAGGAGTATTCTACATCAAAACCATTAGATTTGGTTCATATAGATTTGTGTGGGCCCATGAGGACTAAAAGTCTACAAAGTGACAAGTATTTCATGATGTTTATTGATGATTACACTAGGATGAATTGCATTACATTTTTGAAAGAGAAGTTGGAAGCATTTGAGAAGTTTAAGGCATTCAAGGCATTAGTAGAGAATGATACCAAACAGACAATGAAGGTTCTAAGATCAAATAGAGGTAGAGAGTTCACTTTTGAGAAATATGATAAATTCTATGAAGAGCTTGGGATCTAGAGAAAATTTTGTGCTCCTAGAACTCCGTAACAAAATGGAGTTGTAGAAAGAAAGAACCAAACTATTCAAGAGATGGAAATAAAAATTCTATGTAAAGAAAATCTATTGGATATGTATTAAAGAGAAGCTACTCCAACTACTATATACATTCTGAACAGAGTTCAGATCAAACACAAGACTAATAAGACACCATATGAGCTATGGAGAGGAAGACTAACATCAGTCAGATACCTCAAAATATTTGGAAGCAAGTGTTACATCAATAGAGATGATGAAAACGTGGGTAGGTTTGATTTTAGATCTAATGAAGGTATTTTTGTTGGTTATTCTTTAAGAAGCAAAGCATATAGATGTTACAAAAAAATATTGAATAGGATTGTAGAAAGTACAAATGTGAGATTTGATGAAACTATCCAACCTACTAGAATTATAGAAGTAGAAGATGATGAAGAACCAATTCATAGTAGTATTGAAGACTCAAAAGAAGTCGTTACAGAAACTCCAACAAAGTATGATCAAAAGCACCACTCTGAAGATTAGATTATAGGAGAGAAAGATAGTGGGGTTTAGACCTAGAAGAGACTTGAGAGAGAAAGTGAGAAAGTACACTTTGCATTACTATCAAAGATAGAGCTTATGTCTTATAAAGAAGAAAATAAAGAAAAAGGTTGGATTGAAGCTATGGAGGAAGAATTGAATTATATCATGAAGAATGAAACTTGGTAACTTGTCCCAAGACCTAAAGGAAAGAATGTGGTTGGAACAAAGTGGGTTTTTTAGAAACAAGCTAAATGAAGAAGGTGATGTGATCCAAAATAAGGAAACACTTGTGTGTAAACGGTATGCTTAGGTTGAAGGCATAGATTTTGAAGAGATATTTGATCTGATGAAAGACTAGAGGCAATCAAGATGTTTTTATATCTTTTATCATTCAAGAACTTCAATGTATATCAGATGGATGCAAATTCAACATTCTTGAATGAACAACTGGAAGAAGAAGTTAACATTGAATATCGGGAAGGGTTTCAATGTTCTGATAATCTAGATTATGTTTGTAGATTGAAGAAGGCTTTGTATGGTCTCAAACAAGCTCCCATAGCTTGGTATTCAAGTTTGGATGACTACTTGCAGCAACAAGGGTTCTGGAGAGGAAGTCTAGATAGTAACCTATAGATAAAAAATAGGAGATCAATTGCTAATTGTTGTACTCTATGTGGATGACATCATCTTTGGTGGTTGTAGTGAAGACACATGCAAGGAGTTTTAGAAGGCAATGTAGAATGAGTTTGAAATGTCAATGCTAGGAGAATTGTCTTTCTTTCTTGGGCTATAGATTGCACAATTAGATAAATGCATCTTCATCTCTTAGTATAAGTATGTAAAGGAGATGCTAAGTAAGTTTAGGATGGAATACTACAAAATGATTGGAACACCTATGGTTACAGGGAGCAAGTTGAGAAAATATGATGAATCTTCTCTAGTAGACTAAACCTTGTACAAATCCATGATTTTTAGTTTGTTACATGTGAAAACATCTAGACTAGATATAATGTAGTCAATTGGAATGGTTGCTAGATTTCAAGAAACACCTAAACAAACTCATGTATTAAAGTAGTCAAGAGGATATTCAGGTACGTGAAGGCTATTGAAGATTTTGGATTGTGGTATCCAAAGAATTAAAATTTCACTTTAACTATATACACAGATGCAGGTTGGCCAAGATGCATTGATGATCAAAAAAGAAGAAGTGGAGAAGCATTCTTTCATGGTGATAGTTTGGTGCTCTAGTTGAGCAGGAAATAAGACTCAGTTTCTTTATCTACAATAGAAGTAGAATACATTTTTAAAGAATCATTCTACACTCAAGTGCTTTGGATGAAGTAGAACTTGAAGGAGATGAAGATTGATTTTGATGAACCTATCTCTATTCTTTGTGATAACACCAATGTAATAAAAATATCAAAGAATCCAGTGCATTCAAGGAAAAGACACATTGCAATCAAGTATCATTTTATAAGGGAGAAGGTTACAAAAAAGGAGGTAAAATTGGAGTATGTTGAGACAAAGGAGCAAGTAGAAGATGTATTCATAAAGCCACTTCCAAAGGAGACATTTGAGTTTTTCTGGAAGAAGTTGGGAGTTGTTTCTCCCTCCTCTTGAATCAAGAGGAAGCACAAGTTGAGGGGGATCTTGGTCTCCCTACAGCAAGAAGGTTGGGTTGTCTTGCAAAGTATTTTTAGAAGCAATGAGGCATGGAATTAGGGGGATTCTATTCAGAAATCAAGTTTTTGGATTGTGTAGATTACCAAAAATGAAGAAAGGAAAAGAAAGAAGTGTGGTTGTAGATAGAGAGGTTCAGATAAATGCTTCACATTTCTCTACATTTGAAGTTATTTTTTGGTGGCTTGAAGGTTATGTTTATAGAGGTCAATATCAGTTGGGGGGAAAAGTGTTGACCCTTTGTCATTGATGTCAAAGGGGGAGAAATAAAAATAAAAATATTGAAATACTAAGGGAGAAAGTAAACTCAAAATTCTATAGAGAAGAAATCATTCAAAGGGGGATAAATATATTCATGTGTAACCATCTAGTTAAGTGGCCCAACATTTTTTTGTTTTCCATCAATGAAAAAAGGGGAGATTGTTGAACATAGGTTATCATTAATGTCAAAGGTTGTCAGTAATGTCATTCATGTTAGAGGATACATTTAGAAGTTTATTTCAAAGGAATTCTTTATTTAGGGCTAAGTTGAATTATCATTATATTCCCCCTGACTTACCATTTTGAGTTGCAAAAGATTTACAAAAAATTGTTGATGCATGTTGTTTTTCAGAAGTTTAGTTTAATCAATGTTGGTAATTTTACTATCAAAATGTTTAATCAATGTGTGCTTGGAATATCTTTCTTGCATCTATTCTCTATGACAGTGGTGATCTGAAAGTTTGTATTAGTATGTTTCTATTCTGGGATATTTTATGGATAGAGAGATTTCTTTGGCAATACAATTATGGTCATCATTTCTTTTAGCAATTTAGTTTTTCTTTGTAGTTTGGGAGGAGAGTATGCCTACATTAGTTTTATCATATTCCTAAGTTTCCAGAGGATATGTTTAGCATGCAAAAAGACTGAAGTAACAAAAAGTTCTATGTGTCTATTTGTCAACTAGTTTAAGTTCAAGGCATGTGTGGTAAAGGGTAGTACAATGTGAAATTAAAATCTTGTGTGTGGTGTTAAGATAGGACCTAGTTAATATTCCTATGTTAGCACATGATATCATGTTCTTTTGGTGACAATATTTTTTTTTGGGACCAACCTACTACATGTTTCATGCAATTTAAATTTAGGTCCACCTTATGTCATCTTGGCTATTTGTGGATCCCTAGCCGACATTCAAGAGTGTTAATGTAATGTCATGTATATATTTTAAATGTTCAAATATATTTTAGGGTATTTGAGTGTGATTGCATGAATTATAATTACATTTGTGTGAAGAAGAGTTAGTTGGTGTAAATTGAAGAGAAGGTAGTGAGAATAAAAGGGATAATTACATTCCAATGTATGTGCCTATATCAGAAGATCATATGTAGTGAGGAAGAGTGTTAGTTGTAACTCTAGCACATGTTGAGTTACATTGAAGATCCACAAGCCTTATTATTGTAATCCAATAGGATTGGTGTTCTACCTGTTGTACTATTTAATTTGTGGATTGGTGTCTCCAGTAGGTTGTTTCCTACAAGTACATTAGGTGATTGTTGTCTCTGGTAGGTTGGTGCCTACTTCAGTATATTAAATTCACTTGTATATTTCTGCATTATGTTGTATTTGGACAATAGTTCCAAGCAACTATTATCACCATGATTTTTCCCATCTTGGGTTTTCCAAGTATATTTGGTGCTCACTTGTGCAGATGTGTGTGCTTATGTTTCTCCATGATCATTAGGATTTTTTTATTATTTATGTTTTATTTCTAATATGTGCAATTGAGTTAAGAGTTTTAAATATATTTGTTTTACTAATTCACCCCTCTGTCTTAGTAGATTGTGTTCCCTTCACCTTTCTCTTGTGAAGAATATCTTTCTTGCTTACCACAAGATGTCATAAATACAGTATATGGTAAAGCATTAGATGAATATGGGGATGAAGGTTGGAAACCTAGACCCTGTTTAGAAAAATAAGGTATATACTTCACTTGATCCTTATCATTTTTCTTTATATCTTCATATATCCATTTTTAGAAAGAATTTTGTATCCAATCCCATAACATCCTTCCAACTCAAATGTAGAAGTATTATCTAAATTATCATGAGAAGAATTGGTTTCTTCACAAGAATGCAAATCCTTTTAAATTTTTTTAAGGTTAGGCATAGAATGAAAAAATTTAAGGGGCCCCCATCACTATCATTAGATGATATCTTTAGATATATTGATGTAGATTTTTCTTTTTACAATGAAACACAAGACTCTTTAGGTTTAGATTGTGAGATTTTGTACTCTCCCATAAAGGATGGTGTAAAATATAATGAACCCTAATCATCATCTAAGAGTTTTGTTATAGATGAAATACAATCATGATTATCTTCAATATGTATAAGCTAGATACCTTTTAATTTGGGATCAAAGTATTAAGAGAGTTGGAAGTGTTATGTTCAATTTCGACTTATGAATTGTAATTTTGTTCATCTAATTTTACTTTATATATCTTATTACTATGTTCATACTGCTAGAATTGTGAAAATTTTGAACCATAGGATCAAACAATGAAGAAAGACACTGCCCGCGCAAGAGAGTTGCAAACAATAATATGCAATATTCCTCAACAAAAAAATCTACAGAATGAACCCCAAGAATCTTCAAGGAAAACAATAGTCCTCAAAGGTTGAGAGTTCTATCAAAGACATCAAAGGTATGATAATACAATGAGGTTTGAGTGTTATATATGAGAAACCCTAAATGGTAAAGGTATTAGATCATGACAAGTGTCAACATCTCATATAATGAGAAGAAATGATCTAATAATAGCTATCTAGTCAATATAGAAAATCACTCCTAAG
>VDFB02020691.1:0-87913 GCA_007258455.2 Sequoia sempervirens
CAATCTCACCTAAACTGCGTTTGATCCTTTCACCGCCTCATTCGTTTCTATCAGATATTTCCATCATACATCGCTATCCTTTCTTAGGGGATTTTCATTGTCGTTGAAATCAGAAGAGTTGCTATTGAAATCGGAAGAGTTGTCCGTCTATGCAGCTCAATCTCGTAGCTCAATCACTTGATTTCAAGGGATAGTTCTGGATAGTTATCATCTGGATACTTCTACACTGGCATATAGCCACCACAATCTGTGAGATGCAGTAAAGGGGTAGAGCCCAGTTCAAGTGTGCAGGGCGAGGAAATACTAAAGAGGAATGTTGGTATAAGTAGGACACATTGAGGTACAATGTGTATTTACTGGTCTCGATAGCCAAGCTTCTCCCTGTCCATCCAAACATTGCAAATGGCCTGCACATATATGTTCACAATGAGAAATGGTCTTTAATGAAGCAAGGCTTGCCTTCAAACCCTATCACCCTCATTTCCCCTGTTTCTCAATTCGTATCCATTGGCCTCCCATGCTGCCAATGATTACGACCTAACTGAGCAGAGGTTTGTTGTTGAAGTTCTAATTCTCAAGTCGTATCTATTGGCCTCCCATTCTGGAAGGCTTGTTACCTTTTCCTTTTCGCCCTCAATCCCAAATCTCACTGCTACATAATCTGACGAATGAATATTTGAATTGCAGGGGTGGATTATATGGCTATGGACATAAAGGAAAAAAAGATGATTGTAAGTGGGGAATCAGATCCTGTGTTTGTCACTGCAAGTTTGAGGAAATTCGATTTTAAATTTGTAGACTTGAATTGATCCCAGAGCAATTTCCACTGAGATGAGGAGACAAATGAAACTGAAGGCTTGCAAAAGAAACCAGGTAATTATCCATTGTTGAATTTTATTCTTTACAATATGCATGCCCATTGGGAAGTACACTGTCATATCCTCTCCTTGAAAAATAAATGGTATCTAGTAGGTTTGTGTATGAAAAGATTTATCATTGATTGTTTGAGGCCTTATTTAATAAAAGGATATTTAATTCAGCTGTTAAGGAGCCTGCAACATGCATTGTTTGAATGATAGTGTTTATTTGTGGCATATGTGAAGTTAACAATTTATGTGGCTTTCTCGCTGTCATCATACACTAGGTTTATGCCCTTGGAGGATTTTTTATTTGGTTGAAAGGAGAAGAACAAGGGGAAGGAATGAGGGAGATGACAATAACAATCTTGATGGATCAGCTAATCATAGCATAGAGTGTGGCTGCCTCAAGCCCAGATATCAGTCATGCTGCACTATATCAGTCATGATGCACTAGTGAATGCGAAAAAATAGATCAAATTTTCCAGTAATTGACCATCCACACCTCTTCACAGTTGCTGCAATAGAATACCCTGCATCTGAAATAAGATGATTCCTACATTTACCTGTTCTTCTCTTAAATATATATATCACACATTTGTTATATATTTAAATGAAACATCTGTTATATACATACATTTCCTACAAATATAGGTATCCAAAATTCCATACAAAACAATAGCATTTCTTCTGTAATGAAATCAATGCTAAATCAAATTACAAATTGTCAGGATCAGATCTCTCATGATATATACTGTAATGTGAAATTTCAAAATTAGTTAAAACTATTTCTCTACATTTCTAAACAACCATAATTTATATTTCTTTCCATCAGCAAAGATGACTCTATATGTTTCATGATAAAGTTTTCATTTTTTATATGTCTTCAAATAAATTTCTACATTCAGATTCAATCCAACTTCTCTAAGAAAATCAAAATTAATGGATAACTTAATTGTGGACTGACTTTGCTACTTGTCCAAAATCCACTAGGTGCTAAAGTGAAAGTAGATTTTCTAGAGGAAGAGGTGGTCACAGGCTTTCAGAAAGTCATTATATTGCGGCAAAATTATTGTCTCAAGGAATTATGCACAAAAAAATTAGTTGGAAATCAAACTGTACAAGATTAAGAGATCAGATTAGATGAGATAGGTGTGCCAAATAATGCAGTTGGCATATCCAATCTGTACGAGATTTACATAAATTTTGTTATTTCTAAAGATGCTATGCATTAATACAACTTATTCTATTGCCTTTATATACAAATATTTTGTATTCAATTCATTTGCACAATGCATAATATAGTTAGTTGGATGTTTTGAATTTCTCACTGCTATAACACATTTCTCATTACTTCTTGTCTTGGTGCACCCTGTGCGTTGCAGCCGCCTTCTGCCTTCTTAAATGCATTTACTCTGGATGGGAGTTGGTCACAAATATCTGCCTTGTTGATGCAGTTTGATTGTTGACAGAGAGTATTGAGAACATTTTGCAGAATCTTGAGGTAAGTCATTTTGCAATTCTTTCTATGTTTTATTTGATCTGTAAAGTTGTTCTGGGTAATTGTTTTTCACACAATAGTTTTGGTGGCAAACCCCCTTCAACTTCTCCTGTATAAAGGTAGAGTGGTACAAATTTAGTGTAATTTTTTTCACGCAATAGTTTTGCATGCATGTTTACTAGGGCAGTCGTGACCATGATATCTGACAAAGTTCCTCTATTCTTTATTGTTAGATGGATGTAAATACTGTTCCAAAGCTCCCATTTTGTCATGGGCAGGGAGAATGCAAGCAAAGGTTACAGAATTTGGCTTTAAGCCTGACAATTGCATTTGCTTGAAAATTTGTATTACGTTTGCTTGAAAATTTTTAAAGTCTTGTCAACAAATGCACTGCACAGCCTCAGGCAGTTAGAAAACTTTTGGGAACTTTTAAAACTTCTCTTTTTGGGGATGAATGCTTTCAAAATACTGGTAAAGCGACAATTTGATACTGATTCCATTATGCCCTCCACTAAAATAATACCATTTTACATACACTAAACCATTATTTAAATCATAATAATACCAATTTAGTCTTGATTTAACGTACAATATGGTATGACCTTTAGGGGTGTCCTTGTGCACAAGCATTAGAGAGGTTCATGGCAAGTTTGGGGAGACCAATATTTGCAATAACAGAATCATGACTTACAAAAAATTGTATTGATTTCATTTAAAAGGCACAACTACAGAAGAACTTTGACAGTTTCTTCAGTGATTTCTAACTGTTCTATTGAAATCTGAGTGGGTTTTGATTCCCAGCCAATTTCTTGGAAACTTAAGAGAGCATACAGATGATCTCTACATGATTGATGGGTCAAACAGCTGTTGTTGGGATGTTGGATGTTCTACTATCTATCCATTTACTTCCTAACTTAGTGGGGTCCTGTGGAGAGGGAACCTAAGTTTCCTCAACACTCCTTTTGCTTTTTAAGCTTTTTCAAGAGATTTATGGAAACATGTGGTCCTATGATTGGAAATGAAGGAGACTTACAGATAACCAAGCCAACATTATTGGTAACACAATATCAGACATATATGATAGTGTTTACTTTAAAATACAGGTCATTTAGCCGGTATGGTTCAGTCTAAATGTCAGCTTAACATTTCTATATATTTGTATTTGGCATTAGGCTCTTTGGAGTTGACCACAAAGCTATAGGTGATCACAAACTATAAGCTCATATGCATCTTTAGATGATAAGGATGCCATTTTTCAATAGATATGCACTGCTAACCTTCTGAAGGGTTCACTCAAATGATGTTGCTGCTACCAAAGAAGTTGAAGCATTCACTAAACTAAATAATATTGTTGCCAAACAAGTTGAAGGATTCACTAAAATTAATGTTGTTGTTGCTAACCAAATTGCATTTTCATTGTCGTAAATGTGGGATTCATATGCAAAGACGAAAGGAGATAGTACTGAGAATTGATCATTTTATAAATTATTCATTGATCTTTAGGCATTTCAATATTGACGGGTTGTTTGTAGATGTGGTTATACTAACCTCTACAAGCTTTTTCAATTATAAATTATGAAAATTCACTTTATCGCTTATAACTTCTTTAGTTTGTAGGATTTGTTTCTTCTATTGAGAAGAACATACTTATGGCATATAATGAGGCTTTATACATGGTTTTTTAGATATAGGAACAGGGTTCAGTTTTAGGGTTTTTCTTTGTTCTATGTTGTTTTGCATAAAGTGGTATACATCAACTCAATGCTTTATGCCAGTGTCTATATTTTGAACTTCTCAGGACTCTGGCTTTTGTAATACTATTATCCTCTTAAATATACCAAAACTTCAATTTTATTCAAAAGAAAGAACATCAGACATCAAAATATCATGTTGACATATTAGTTTACTTCTGGCCTCTAGGGATACAAATTTGAACAATTTAGCTTCTCTAGGAATACAAAATTTGAACAATATAAGGTAAACAGAAAGAAAAACTCTAATAAAGAATTGGCCTCGTAGGCTTCCACAAGAATGGTCTAATGCTTAACCTTATAAAACACAAGGTACAAAACTTGAACTTAAGGTAAAAATTAAGACAACTCCTTGGAAAGAAATTCCCTTGTTGTAATGTATGATCTGCTCACGATGAGAGCAAATCTTGGTTTACAAAATTTGAAGTATATAAAAAAAATTCTTGAAAACAAGTCCTCTTGTCTTGACAGAGACCTAAAATAGCCTTTCACTTTGCCTTCTATTTCTGTAATTTTTTAATATGTCTCTAACTGTTATTAGTCATAATAAATGCCACCCTTAAGGTAGCATAGTACAACTTTTTCCAAACAGCTAGAGACATAATAAATTGATTTTTATATAGGCAATACCTTATAGGACATATACTTCAGAAACATTTCATTTAAGTGAACTCTGCAAAGCTGACTAGTGCAGTCAGGGAAAGTGGGAGAATGTAAAAGAGACTCACCAAATTAAGCAAAGAAGCTTTTCCCCAACTGCATGTCCCATAATCGCATTTCTCCGGAAGCCATCAGTCCAAGGTGGCGCATATCAAATCAGCATCTATCTTAGCTATGGCAGCGCCTCCATAGATTGAAATGTTGAGAAACACAGAAGCACCACATACATTTTGGTAGAGGAATACAATCCAACAAGCAGCCAAAAGCCATGGAAGCAAAAAAAGTAGTGGTAGTGACTGTGCCATGTACTGGTAATGTAGAAGGAAGCTAGAGTAGGTGTATAAACACCAATGTGTATATAGAAGGTGTTGACAGGGGATTTAGATATATCTGCTCATCCTACATTGACATGGACATGATAGGAAAATGCAAGTGTTGACAAGGAATTTAGATATATCTTGATGACTTACTTTTTGGGTCATCAATCACTGCTTTGTCGGTGACTAGCACAAAAATGCCTTAGGATCTCACCTTACCAGTCAAGCAAGTTCATGTTTAATATAAAAAGTATATAGAAAGTGTTATCTGTCTGTCATTGTCCCAACCTAATATTTTCACTAATTCTATGCTAATTTGTTTTAGTTTAAGCTGTTTGTTGGAAAGCAACACAAGTATTTTCTATTCCAGAGAACATGATAGTCAACCTAGCACCATTTCTAGATGTAAAAGAAAGGTAACAATCTCCTACCTGGTTTCCCAAAAAAACCAGGATCACAAATTCAAATCAAATGCACCGCACAGCCTTATCTCCAAACACATCCATTTGCATTATACTCTAATCGCTCTCAGAATATGCACTCTACCAAAATAATACCATTTTACTTACACTAAACCATTATCTAAATCATAATAATACCATTTTACTCTTGACTCAACGTGCAATATGGTATAACCTTTAGGGGTATCCTTGTGCACAGGCATCATAGAGGTTCATAGTAAGTTTGGGGAGACCAATATCTGCAATAACAGAAGCATGACTCACAAAAAAATTGTATTGATGAATATTTTTCCAGCAAACTCTGCCCATTTTTATCTTTCGCATCCTTGATAGCATGACACAATGTGTGTTGAATCTTAAGGTAACTCACTTGACATTATTTCAGTCAACTTTTTTATGAGAATCTATACATGGCATATCACTTTTCTTGTGTCTTATTTTATTATTACGGTTATGTTAAATGAAGGTGGTTTTATTTGTGGCTTTTTCAATATATAATCCTATTATAATACCTACTGTTACAGCTTTCCTGACAACATCTTTTATTAATGAATGCATAGCAGCTATAAATGCAATGGTTGCCAGACCTATCCAGGCAACTCAACTTGAGGTAACTCACTTGCCATTATTTTTGTGAAATATTTTATAGGAATCTCTACACGGCCAGATCAGTTTTGTTGTGTTTTATTTCATTATTACAGTTCTGTTGTTTTTTGCTAAATTAAGGCATTAATTTTATGTTCATTTAATGGTACTAATTTTTACCTAACTTTCTTTTCCTTTCTCTTCAAGGTATTTTGCTGGCAGTTTTCCTCACAACATTATTTACTATTGAATGTATAGAAGTTGTTGCGGAAGCTACAACTACAATGGTTGCCAGAGCTATTTTCACAATGTGTATAGTACATTTCAAATCATCTTCATATGTTAATCTTAATTCATTGTTCTTCACAGAGCTTATTGATTATACAGTAAATATTTCCTCACATTTTCTAGCCATTTTATTGGTTACTGTCTTTTGCAAAAATACTAATTATACTGGTTCTTGTACTTTAATCTTCAAGGTATAGCAGATGCTGCTACACCGTTCAATGCAATGAATAGTAGATCTCAAATCATCTTCATATCTTAAACTTAATACATTGTTCATTACAAAGCTTATGAATTATACTGTTTATTATACTTTGCAAAAATACCCTCTGCTACAATTCAATAATGACTTGTAGTTCAAAATCATATTTTGTTAATTCAAATGAAAATATAATATAAAATATATATTCATAACTTCATTTATTTAAAAAAAATTGACACTTCATATTTCACAATTTCTATCTTTCAAATAGAATGCCATAAATTAAATTATTGATCTCCACAAATCTTCGGCGTACCCATTGCACATGAAGGTGCAATTACTAGTAATAAAAAATGTTAAAGAATTTTGTGTGTATGATGTAAGATAAGATTTATATTTTGTAATAAAAAATGTTAAGAAATTTGTGTGTAACCTTGTAAGATAAGGTTTATATTTTGTAACAAGTGATGCATAGCGTTGAGTTCCTGTGGTGAATATGGACACTGTTAGTTTAGAGTAGAAAGTGGTTAAAATACTAGTAATTAATTTTAGTACATAAATTTTAGAATGACAATTATAAATCTAACAGGTCTCAGGAAAAAGGATAAAAATGGCAATAAGCCCAATGAAAAGAGTTAAGACAAAGGTCCTTAGTGTCAAATCTCGATGTCCAACAAAATAATAAAGGATAAAACACCTAATGAGCACGAGTATGCATGGTAAAAGGGCGAAGTGTGCCGTAAATAATGTTATCTTACAGGAGCTTCTTACTCCCAACAAAAACTCTGAACTCAATGCTATAAATAATGCAAATATTAGAACATCGGTGCTTGCTGATAAATAGAGTTCTCTTCGAGCTTAAGCTCTGGAGAGACAGGACAGTATGCTGGTAATGACTCGATTTAGAGCTGTAAATCCGACAATAAATCATAATGTGAATTCAAGCTGTTTAGCACACAGAAAAACCTCAAAAACCATAAAAAAAACTCTTCAAAATTTCTGCTGCCCTAATCTTAAATATCTAAACCAATGTATAGTCCATATTGTAGCTCTACATCAATGTCAGAGATAAACACATGTAATACATATTCTCAAAGACTAATTTTGTTAGTCACTCTGATATTGACACAAATTTTGAAGTTAAGAGACCATAAAAAAAGGGTGGTTCAAATAAATTACAAAAAAATCCATGAAGGTCAGTACCTCAGAAGGACAGTAGTAGGAAATGCTTCCATGAATTACCAAATATCAAAAAAAAAAGTCCAAGTTGCTCAGATGAAAAAAGTTTACTTAGAAAGAAAATTTTATTCTAAAGAGTATGGGGATATAATATATATGAATAAGGGTATGACTGTATTAGCTAAATATACAAGTCAGTAGGAGACGCAAGAACAGGTATGAGGTCCTTAATTGTATACAAGTTTCCTTGATAAATATGAACTATCATTTACAGTTCCCAAAATTATTCATATATTTGATCATATCTAAAACAATTGAGAGTTTAGCCTTGCTTGTTTGAAAATTAATCTGAAATATATCATGTTTCAAATCATTATAACAGGTCGTTGTTGAAATTGCAGCAAGAAAAGGATCAAGTTTTAAACTTTTAACCATGACATACAAATAAATATGAATAGGCATGTGTGTAAGTTTTGTATGTATTTGTTTCTTGCCACATTTGTTTAATAGTTATATGAATATCTGCATGATAGAACTGCCAATACATCGGTACTCACAAGAGTTCAAAAATGCCATAAGTGAACCAATCCAAACTTTTCATGCCAAGGTGCACTTATACAGCCTAGTAGAAAAATAAACTCTGATTCTTACTCCTTGAGGTAATTTCCAAGTATCAAAAAGGAGACGGCAGCGGAATACTTCCATAATGGGTCTGTCATCAAGAAGTTCTCTGCTAGAGCATCTTGCAAACAGAAAAAGACGTGTAACAAGAGAAGGCAGTGATAGCACAAACCCAATAAAAGCTGCCCACATCCTTTTAGATTTAAACGACATGCCTCTGCACAACAGATATAACATGACAGACATGATGTGAACATGTGGGATTACAAAATAAAAATCGATACATTATAAATAAATCATCCAACCATGAAGTTTAAAATTGAAAGTAATACACCCTACAATCAATAATATTGAAACAGAAAAACTTCATTACCTATCAAAAAAGTGTATATATTGAAAAAAGTTACTAAAAACAAAACCCGAGAATTAAAAATTTAACCTTAATATTTAATTATTAAAGGACTGTAAACATAACCCAAACTAACAACTCTGTTTAGAAGCAAGACACCAAAACATTAACTCTTAAAATCCTGAACAAAAAGACTCCACATCTACATAGTTTCCATAAATGCTATCCTCTTAAAATCTCAAATCATCAAAGTCTAAAAACTAACTGCTAAGATTTTTTCAAAAGAAGCACTGGCCTTTAAACTACAGCACAAAAAGAACTTTACATCTGTATATTTTCCACAAATGTTGTCCTCTTGACATCTAAAACATTATAATGTAAAAGGAAAGTGCTAAGAAGTAAGATTTACGGGCAGTGGTCTTTAAACTGCAGGACGAAAAGAACTCTAAAAGCATTTTCTATAAACATGTGTTACAGATTGATCTAATGTAGTACAACATGTTGCCCTTGATTCTTCAGCCACATGCCAAAGATGATGCTTCTCAACAGGGTAAACTATTGGAAAGATCCGACTGAAGACAATTTTACAACCTTCCAATATTTTTAAGCGTACAGCTCTCAAAACCTGCACAAAACCAACCAAAGTCATATAGGCATGTATAAAATTAAGCAAAAATCATTCACTAAATAATTAACACCATCAAATATCAATTTCATGTTATCACTACCTATACATCCATGTGATTTTAAACAAATTAATATCGATATGGTTATATCATGACTTTCAATAGCTGCCTGTAAAGATTGATGTATCTGCATACCTGCCTTACATCTCCGCCTTCAAATCCAGATTGGGCAGCAAGTCCATCATTATGCTGGACAAATAAAACCCAGTTATAAGTGGAGAAAAAGAGAGAAAGCAACAATAGACATAGCCATAAATAATCTCTGCCATATCTCAGAGCTCAGACTTTGTTAGGCATCCACTCTTATAGAGGATGTTAGTCCTCATTCCAAACCCATATTAACAAATGGTCAGGGGTGTTTCTGTGCTTTGTGCATGTTGTTGCCTTGTGATCATTAGCAGCATACATGAGGGAAATGCCATTAAGGTAATGACTACTCATGGAAATTGATCATTGTAGAAATGACTTAAATTTACACCAGTCAAATCCTACCGAGTTCTTAAAAACTGAAACTTTTAAGACATTCCATATACAGAGAAAAGAAAACAAGAGATTAAATGTGGAGCCCTTAGGAACATTATTCATTGCTTTTTCCAACAATTTTTCACTCCAATGATGACACTCCTCATTTATCCCTTTGACTCTCTCCTTGGGCGCTTTTGTCTAGGATCAACTGGCAATTGATCACCTGTTCCCTTAATGTTGATGGAACAAAAGAGCAACTGGGTGTTAACAATTGATCTCCCCTACTCTAGATATTACATTGGCTATAAGCTAATAAATTCCAACTAGTGAAATAACAGCAGCATATTGTCAATTGATTACCTCCTACCCCATGTATAGGCTTGTTGCCAATCAGTTCAATAATTAGAACTAGCAAAATAGAAAATAATTGTTGCCAATTGCTCACCCCCTCCCCTTAACGTGAAGGGCTAGACAAAATCTTGATGAATAATTTTGTTGATATAGCAAGAAAAACAAAAGATCAAAGCGAGGGTTTAAAAAACTTACATGTTTAAGAAAGCTTTTGATGTATTTTATTTATCTTCTGAATGATGGCGTCCTGTTCTCTTCTCTGGTAAAACATGGTCCTGCGGTTTTGGTTGGCTCTCTCATGGACCGCCATATTCGTCGGACAAATTTAGTAGACGAGCTAAAAGAATATAACTTCTTGCAGAAACTTGGTAACAGAAATGCTACTGAAAATCTATAGGTGGTCAGCAGCCGCAACTCGAAATTCAAGCTGACGGCGCCAGTGCTTGTACCAGCGGAGTCGGCGATTTCACAGAGTGGAAATTCTGTCCTCACTGGCGTCAGAATGGGGATAGTGACCATGGCTAGGGGGGAACGGTGGTATTACACTGGGCTGTTGCAGTGAAGGTTTATGTAGCTTCTCTTATGACATTTAATCTATTTGTAATTTTGATAACTTAATTTATATCTGTTATCCTATTTTTAGTTCCTGCCGCGAGGAAAACTATTGTATTTGCCCGGAATGTTTTTTGGGCAGCATCTGTCAATCACATTTCGGCATTTAACATATTACTTATTTTTTTGTATAGTTTGAATTTGGAGAGCTATTTTTTATATTGAAAAATTAGTATTTATCTATTTTTCTATTCGTCCGAGTAGCTTTATAAATCATTTTTAAAATTTGGAAAAATACGAACGCATAAATTGATTAAATAAATTTAAGCAAAGGCATAATTTATAAAACTGGCGGCTAGAGGTACATAATCCATGAATGCAAATTAAATGCATTAAAAAAATCAGGAAAATGCGAACGCATAGATTGATTAAATTAATTTAAGAAAAAGCATAGTTTATAAAACTGGCGGGTAGAGGTACGTAATCCATGAATGCAAATTAAACGCATTAAATGACATCTGGTTGGAGGTGATGGTGCTGGAATGGCTTGGTGGCCACGCATGGCCAGGGTACTTTGGTCATTTAATATAGATTTAAGCCACTTGCTATGCATCGCTATTACTTTGTGTATGTTGTTTTTTTGTTCTGCAGTGACTGAGCAGGAGATGTTGTAATTGCAGAGTCCAGACCCAGAAACGAGTTACTTGAGGTGATAAGTAGTTATTTTTCTCAGTTTCTTTCCATTTTTTAATATTGATTAATGCATTGGATAATGAATTGTAAAGTTTTTGTTTCAGTTTGAAGCTTTGGCTGCTCATGTAAAGTGTTTGTTTCTGTTAATAAAAACTTCAAGCTTTGGGCACTCGGTCAGGCTTACCGTCACTATGAAAATCTTTGGCAGCATCTTTTGTGAGGTGGGTTTTCAATTTTTTTTTCCTTAGTTAATCACAGCCACAATTTTTTGTTTTCCAATTCCGGTAACAATTCTTTATTCTGGGTCATGGATTTTTGAGATTCCTTTTTTATATGTATATTGTTTACTCACCCTAATAGTATTATAGATGACTAATTTTTCGTCTTCATTTCTCTTAGGGCTTCCGTTTTTGCAAGTCTGGAGGACTCCGAGAGAATATTCTCCAACCTTATTGTGCAGGAGCCTGAGAATTGCAGTGTGTGGTCTAATAGGGGAAGCGTTAGGGTTTCTCTAAATTAATTTGAGGCGGTTGTGGAAGATCTGTTGGAGGCTATCAAGCTTGTTTCGTAAGCCCCCATTCTGTTTCTCAACCGCCCCATTGCTTACAAGGTACCGCCCCTTATAACTCTTCTTGAAGCTTCTTGGACTCACATTTGTTTTGTTTTTGGCTAATTTTGTTTTGACTTCTACCATAATTGAAGTTTTCTTATAAGTTTGTTTGAAGAAATTTAGAGACAATATTTATTGTACATTTTTTTAATTTGGAAAATTTATCTTTTGGGTAATGTTTGGCTTAATTGCCCTTACAGAGGGGTATTCTGTACAGTCAAATTTACCAAGCACTACCACCTGGTAACTCCTATTGGATTGGGAAAAGTGTCTCAAAATATGAATGATTTTATTATTTTTTTACAATATTTTCCTTGACAATTTTATATTTTGTTTAAATTTCTATAACATTTTATAGTTTATTTTAGGATATTTATAGATTAACCATTTCCAGTTCTCTTTTGTGACGCACCCACTTAAACAAGTAGCTTTCCAAGCAAGTTTTGGGTTTTTATCTTCACCATGGCAATCTTTCTTCTTCTGCAGGCCTAAAGGAGCAAGTTCCAATTCAAATCCTTAGAAGAAAACATACTAAATACATAAGAAATATAATAAATTTAGCTGACAAATTAAAAGTTTAAATTGGTGATTAAGCGTCAAAGATATTTTTTACTTGTGAATTTTGTATAAATTTTTCCTCATTCACAGATCAATCCTTCCCCTGGAAATATTGTGGATATATAGATATATGTATTTATTTAAATTTATATAGTGACTCAAGAAACAATGTTGTTAATACTTTTTTTTTGATCATTTAGTCATTTGTTCTTTTCTATTTTTATTGCATTTTTGTTATATTGCTAGTGTGTATGAAAATTGCACTTGATGCAATCAATTGTTATTTATTAAATTATTTCTTTTGAACTGTGCACAAGAATGCTTTTTGCTAATGTTAGTATCATATGCTACAGGTAGAGTCATTGTTGGAGAGAGATCATTTCACACTTGAGGAGCTCTTTGATGAGGAGGAAATTATTCAAGAATGAAAATCTGTCAACAATCCACTTTTTAATTTGTAATTTTCTTCAAAGATTTTTTTACTCGTTAATTTTGTCTACATGATGGACACCCATAATGGCTGATTTTTTGCTCAACTGGTTAGTAAATTTATTGACTTCTTACTGTTAAAAGTTACAATGCTTATACTAGTAGAGATCCTTCTGTGGTTTCACCATGTTTTTACTTTAATTTACATCATTAATCGTGCCCTTGTTTTGATATGGCATTTTTGTGAAATGCTTTTGTCTTTCTATGTTGGATTTGCCCCCAAATTTTTGCTTTGAAATAGGGGCAATATCTTTTCTTTTGTATGCATTTTCAAATGAACGTATCTTGCCTTGCACTCCTATTGTTGGGAACATTGTTTTCAAACAATGCCTTTATATGTGGCTTTACATGTTCTTCCCTTGTTGCAAAGAGTATCTATTTAGAAGCTCCATTCATTGATGCTAGATTAGTAGCTATAAATGCAGAATATTACCTGTAGCTTACTAATTGATGAAAGTATTTTTTTTTAAGCTTGGTTTTGAATCCAACTTTAGATCTCATCTAACAATGCCATTAGTTTATTTAAGAAATCATTTTGTTCGAATCTTTTTAATTGTTGTATAATTAAGAATTTAGAACTATGTACATATATTTAGTATATTTTTCTACTATTCTGCATTCAAAAAATGATTAAAAATCCTATATTTAGTATTTTTTCCTGCAATTGTACGTTCAAAAAGCATTTCAACTTTTTTGATTTTTGTTTACCTGTAGCTGTTGGTTATTGGTTGTTGATCTTCATTGAAACAATTAATGCTGAAAATATTTCACAGCAATCTTATTGTTTTGTTTTGGCTGGTAGTCAAATTCAAACTTTCAATGTTACTTTCCTTGTTTACCATTGGTATTGCCTTATAGGGAAGCCTTGCCCAATCAGCCACAAGATTTTGGTGTTCACAAATGAACTTCCTTCTGTGGTTGGATTATATTGTGGATTGATCAGAAGTATAGTTTGTGGTAGTGCAATCATATATATTTTGTATTTGCGTTCTTCCACACTAATTCACCATTAACACTGCAGTGTGCTCTAAAGTTATCCACCACAAGAAAACTTTAGGATACAATTAAAAAATAGTTACTAGGAGCATTTTCAGTGCTTCTATCCTTGATTGTTAAAATGTTGCATTAGATTCAGACTCTCAAAAATTCATTACAATAGTTGTCAGTTTGCTTGACATGGAGGCTAAACCAAGTCTCTATTGGTGATGTAATACTGTTGTCTATTTCATCAATGAATAGTTTCTTTCTTCCTTATCAATTGCTTTTTTTTGTGTAAGTTCAAATGCATAAAGTATTGCAAAATTTGATAATGACCTCCAAAGGAATGCCTTTCTATCTATTGTATTGCCTACTCTTATTTCATTTCTGATCCTTGCTCAATTGCGATCCTTTCTTTTTAGTTATCTTTTGTGTTTGCTAGTCATGGATGAGTTGTCGCTTCACTTGTAACAATAGTTTATTGTGGATATTTACATTGAATCTCTTCCCCTATTCTAATATGAGTGCAATGTTTAGGGATGGACATGTAAAAGTGACTGTCATTTGAATATGTACAGTTCTCATTTGTCTTAATAAATTCTTTTGTGTTATATTTGCCATTGATTTCATTGTTATACATGATAAAGACACAAATGATGCTCGGATAAATAGCATTCAAACATATACACTATGATTAGCCCACAAGGAACAAAATTTGATTTTTTTAAAAAATATATACACAATATGTCAATAATTCTTCACTAATATACATATATATTTCTATTTTTGTTTAATATTTTTAGAATCTTTCCCACCTTGTAAACTTAACCTATCCAGTTGTTAGTAAAGATTTTCTTTTTACCAAAGGGCCAGTCTAATGATTTTGGGCTACATTTACTTAAAGGCTACAAAACATCCATACTTTTTCCTTACGATATAGGAAACTTATCTCAAACTAAAATTCTATAATCTGTATACATACATATACATACACATAGCATGCCTAGAAGTAGAATAAGACCTTTTATCTACATTCAACATTTACATTCTATCCAACATATTTTACATTGCTTGATATATGTTCCCCATACACTTTCCCCTTCAACTGAATGTTGTAAATATTTTATAATTTTTCGATTATACTAAAAAAGTTATACAGAATTGCAATACCAAGAATACAAATTAGAGAATATAAAGTTTCAAGAAATCTCCTTACAATAAAAACAAAGTGAAAACCATATAAGACATAACTTGATGCTGCCTACATATTTATCAGACAATTGCAACCTTGTGAATGTCTCATTGATCTAATTTAAACAAAACTAAAAGCAATACAAATTCTAAGTTTATTCATTACATTTTTCCCTTCTCTCTCCTCTGAATCTAAATGCTTTATGCTCTCCGGCAGGAACTCGACACTTGTGTCACTTGTTTAATTTGCTTAAAGAAAAACTAAAAATAGAATTACTCCAATCAATAGAAAAAGAGATAAATAATAAGTTTTAAACATAAAAAATAAGTCCTTAAATTCATATTATAGAAATACAAAGAAATATATTTACATCATAAAATTTGATTGATCAATCCAACATATTAAAAATGTTAAGAAATTTGTGTATGTTGTAAAATAAGGTTTATATTTTGTAATAAATAAAAATGTTAAGAAATTTGTGTGTATGTTGTAAGATAAGGTTTATATTTTGTAATAAAAATGTTGAGATATTTGTGTGTAAGTTGTAAGGTAAGGTTTCTATTTTGTAATAAAAAATAAAGAAATTTGTGTATCTTGTAAGATAAGGTTTATATTTTGTAATAAAAATGTTAAGAAATTTGTATGTCCGTTGTAAGGTTTTTATTTTGTAATAAAAATGTTAAGATATTTGTGTGTACATTGTAAGATAAGGTTTATATTTTGTAATATAAAATGTTAAGAAATTTGTGTACCTTGTAAGATACGGTTTATATTTAGTAATAAAAAATGTTATTTTAGTGATTTAGTGATGAGCAATTGAAATGTTTAGTTAGTGTTATATAATTCTTGAGCGATTTGGATACGGTATATTTTTGAAAAAGTTTTATGTTTGTATAGATTGTTTCTTGTTCAATCGACAAATTTGATCAAAATTAAGTGAGAAGCAATATCTTAAAGTAGATTTGCAATTTTGAGAATTGCTTATGCAATCTAAATTTTTGTACCTCACCACGTCAAAATCCCCACCTATTACATATTGAATCCCATAAATGTGAGTACCCTGAATGTAGTGGATAACCCACTTAGTTGATTTCTAGTGTAGCTAATGAGGCTCCTACATGAATTGTGAGACCATTCCCATAACATATGAAATATTGAGTCTCGTGTGAGCAAAGCAAATGAGACTCCCAACAAGTTGTTAGTATAAAGTTCCATCAACCAAGGGTGAAGAACATTGAGCCTCAAGGTTGACCCTTGATAGAAATCGAGTCTCACACAGACTTATAGTCAACCATGTGAAACCTATAGAATATATCAAGCTTTTACTTAGTTTGTGTAATGAAGATAACAAAAGAAGATTGAGTGATATCAATCCCAAAGAAGTAGTGCAGTAGGCCCAAGTCTAACCTCAAAATAGATCATGGAGGGTATTTTCCATTGCTTGAATGGTGGATGAATGACTCCTTTTGATCAAGAAATCATCAACATAGAGAACTAGAAATGTGAGAGCATCATTTTACTATAGAATATAAAAATTTGAATCAAAATGGAACAATGTGAACCCAATTGACAGTAGACATGAAATCTTGAGAATCATCTACCCAATCTAAATCTATGTCCCACCAAGTCAAAACCCACATATGTTACATACTCAATCCCATAAATGTGAGTACATTGAATGTAGTGGAGAATCCATTTAATTGATATCTAATGTAGCTAATGAAGCTCCTACATTAATCATGAGACTATGCCCATAGTATATGAAATTTCGAGTCTTGTGTGATTCAAGTAGATACGAATTCCAACAAGTTGTTAGTATAAAGTTCCATCAACCAAGGCTGAAGAACATTGAGCCTCAAGTTTGACTCTCAGAAAAAATGAGTTGACACAAGCTTATAGTCAACCAAGCTAAACCTAGAGAACATGTCAAGTGTGTATTTAGGTTGTGTAATGAAGATACTAGAAGAAGGCTAGAAGTGATCTCAATCCCTAAGAACTAGTGTAGTAGGCCTAAGTCTGACATCAAAAAAGGACCATAGATGATATTTTTTGTTGCTTGAATGGTGGATGAGTGACTCACTATGATCAAGAAGTCATCAACATAAAGAAATAGAAATGTGAGATTATCTTACTATAAAATATAAACATTTGAATTAGTATGACATTGATTGAAACCAATTGAAAAAAGGAGTTCATCTTGGCATATGATGCTTGAGGGGCCTATTTGAGGTCATGGAGAGACTTTTGAAGATGACAAACAAGTGAGGAATCTGATAGAACCCCTATGGCTAATCCATGTATACCTCCTCTTGAACATCACCATGAAGAAAATACAGTTTTTCACATCTAGTTGATGAATTTTCCTCCAGTGAGCTACAATGGACAAATCCAATGGAATTCATTTTAGTAACTTGTGCAAAATTCTCAAAGTAGTCAATCATAGGAACCTTGGAGAATATTTTGGCAACCAAATGTGCCTTATTCTTTCTAATTGTCCCATTTGTAGTAAATTTTGTTTGATAAATCCACTAGCACCAAACAACTTTCCTTCCCAAGTTAGGATGCGAGAAAAAGGTACTATGTGTGGTTCCTCTCGAAGGAACTAAACTATTTTTGTACTAAAACATCCCACTTAGTGATACTAACAAATTCCTAAAATGGTTATGGACGAAAAGCTAAAAAAAATGAAGAGATGTGGAGCCTACTAAAATTGTGACCTTATTGTTTTGGTGTGTGAAAGATACCCAACCCAATCACCTATTAATTGTACAATGTTTGATGAGCCCAAAGATGCTTAGAGGCTAGAGAGTCCAAAGAATCTAAAGGAGTTTCCTATAAATTTTATGTGGAAGGATGTGAATCCTCAACATTATCATCACCTTATGAAGTGGAGGAAGGATATTCCCCTTCAGTACTGGGAGAATTAAGATACTTTGAAGAAATATCATCATGTTACAATATCTCTAAAGTAAAGAATGATGAATAAGTGGTAGAAGGATAGTTGGTAGGACTCTACTCAAAATGAACTCTTTTCAACAAATAGCTCATGATTGGTGGTGTGAAGAAGCCTATAGCCCTTGTAACCATTTTCATACCCAATAAATATACAAGTCTTTCTTTGTGGTTCTATAGCCTTATATTTTTTTTGCTAGTATGTGAACCCATGCGAGGGAACCAAACATGCAAATGTGTTTTAATGATGGTTTACAACTAGTCTAAGCCTAGAAAAGAGTTACCCCCTTCACAATTTGATGAGAAACCCGATTTTGAATGTAACAACACATTTGATGACTTCCATTCAATATGGTGGTGCTAGAAATCTAAAGTGGAGCATTGAAATTAGTATTTTTAACCAAAATTTCACTTTTTATCACACAAAAATTGTTAATCGTTAAGAATTTGAAGATGATGTGAACTAGTGATTTTTGAGATTTCTTATGTAGAATTTCAATGTATTTTTTTAGAAATAAAAAAAATGTTATTTTTCACGTAAGTTTTAATAAATTATTTTTTATAGTTAATAATATTTTAAAAAGATATTTATTCCATAACACAATAAAATTATAAATTCTTAAACATAGATTCATAATGTACCAATATCTAGTGTGTAGATATTTTTTCATTATTCTTTGTTACATATTTTATTTTTTATTAATTTTTAAAGTGAGATTATTAATAAAGTAGACATAAGTTTATTCCATAACACATAAAATTATACACACACACACACAAATATATTTATACATCCAAACTAATCCTTTTTTTTGTTAAAACAAGGACATCATTGTCTAGTGCATAGATATTTTTCATAGATTTTTCTCTATTTTCTTATTTTTCATGTGTGTGGAATATAAACCTTGATGTTTGATGAAAAAATTACATTCATTAGAAAATATAAAATAAATATTATAATAATATATTAGAAATAATAATTGTTGGAAATTTTATTTTGAGGTCTAATTTTTTTTATTATCTTGTCATGTTGGTTCCATTTGCTTGTCCAACCCAAGGCTTGGAACAAAAAATGTTGATCAAAATATGAGAACTAACGTAGAAAGGGAAATCAAAAGGTGTTCATTCCAAGGAACTTTTAACAAAGGAACCTTTGAATGGTGTATAAGGGCCTTTAATCAAAGTTCCCTTCTATGCAAAAACAAATATTAAAATATTAAAATTTGAAGGGACCTTCATTCAAAGGTATGTATATAATCATCATCAAATAAATGCATTTCAAAAGTTTTCCTCCCCATCCTTATCCAAATTTTTGATGTCCCGCAAGTAGGACTCACTATTGTGGGTTCACCCCATCTCTTTCAAGGATTATTTTTTTTATTATACCAACTCTTTTCTATTGAAGACTATAGGGGACTATGTGTTGCATATCAATACTTGTAGAAGCACAAAACTACTCAAACCTTTGGTTGATATATTTGTTGCAAGGTGTGTGCCATTGGTCTCCTTGTGATGTGCAATGCAATGCTTGGGTTTGTGATATGACTTAATCGCCTCTCATAGATTCATTAACTTTGGCAGTTATATCAGACATTAACAGGTTGATCTTTTGGTTGAATGACAATTGTTTGTGCAACAATTGGTATCAAAGCTTGGGTCATGGGTTCAAACCCCTCACTTGCGCTAGGGGGGATTGTTGCAAGGTGTGCACCCTTGGTATCCTTGTGATGTGCAACACAACGCTTGGGTTTGTGGCATGTCTAAATTGCCTCCCATGGATTCATTAACTCTAGCGGTTGTATCAAACATTAATAGGCCGATCTTTTGGTGCAACGACAATCATTTGTGCAACAATATTCTCCCCATTATATGTATGGAAAATATTGATAAATTCCCTAGTTTTTTTCTCTACAAATTCTTTGAAGTCTAGAAATGACTCAAAGACTTTATACCTTTATTTGAGAAAATACACAAAGGTGTATCTAGAAAGATCACCAATGAAGGTCAAAAAGTACTGAGCTCTATTAAACTATGGATGTGAAAATAGACTAGCCAAATCATTGTGTACTAACTCCAGAAATTGTGAATCTCTCCAAGATCTTCCCTTGCCAAAATTCTTCTCTAGATTTTTTTTCCAAGAATGTATCCCTAATAAAAACCATTAGAAAAATTAACCATAGAAAGCCTTGATACCATGTCATGTTGAATGAGTTGATGTAAGTAGAAATGTTTCAAGTCACCATAGTATTGATGCCACAATAAATGAGTAAACAAATATGTCAAATGAGAGTCAAGAAAAAAAATGTGAAAAGTGATAGAGATTAGGTTGATTAAATTTTCTTTTCCCATGGAAACTATATATACCCCCTATTCAATTCACTGATGACCACTATATCTAGAGTGAATTCAACTCACTTGATAGAGCCTATATGGGTGAGCTAGTGGACAAAATATATTAGGATTTTTTAACAAGATTGGAGCAATAATATAAACAAATTAAATCAATTATTATATAAAACTAAATCACAAAATAGAGAAATAAATTTACAGAGGTGCAAGACAATAATTTTTAATGTGGTTCACCCTTTGTTGTGTGATACTACAACTACCACATGGTAAGGAGAAAAGAAAATGAATGTTAATCTATCATACATTCAATTTGATCCCTACAAGGATCAAATTATCTTAATTTCCTCTTTAAAGCATGGAATTCATCAATAAGATTCCAATTATTCTATGATATGCATAGTAAGATGTATTTGTATTCTTGCCTTTATTATCTTCTCTGTCATGGATGGGTGTTAAGGTAATGTAACCTAATTTGAGAAGTGTGTCTAAGGCTCGTTCAGTCTTGGATATAGGATGCAAGAAATGTAACTTCTTAATAGAACCATGGATTTTGGATTTCTTGGTTGGTGGGATAAATATTTGATGTAAAGGTGGAGGATCTTGGTAACCTACTCCTTTATAGTGTCTTTCGATGGTGTTTGTTCCAAGAGGGGAGGGATTTCATGTTCATTATTTATGTCACATCCTTATTTTCTTAAGATTCTAAAGCCTTGTCCATAACTTTTTTTTGGGTGAATGGGTGTGTTCGTAACTTTATGCTCATATGATGAGAGGTTGGTTGATGTGATTTTTTGTGATGTTATTAATATGTGTATTCATGTGCATTAGTTGAGGTATGCCTTGTGATTCAATTTCTAGGTGTAAGATGGTGAAAATTTCAAGTGGTGGTATGGTAGTAGGTGTTGATTGTTGATATGGGTGATTAGGCCATTGCATGGAGGGATAAAAGGAAACATTATTCTCAAGGTTGCACAAAGAATTATGTATGAATTCATTCATTTTCTCATATTTTACCATTGTACATCATGAGGACATGCATTAGGAGGTGAAGGATCATGAGTGTTCTCATTGGAATTAGGTTCATCACCAAACACACATTTTGAAACATCAACCAAGGATTTCAAAGAAGTCAACATCTGAGAAAAACATTGAGTTGTCATGATGATGCTTTTCACTAAGGTTTAGACTACTATTCAACAAGTTTTTGGAAGACATACAAGAATTTTGGATAGAGAATCCTAAGAAGATTCTATCACAAAAATTTTGAGCCAAAAAGAGTAGGAGCATAGAGGTGAGTGAGCACAGGATCATGGGGGGCCAAACAGTGGCGATGCAACAAGTTTTTGGAAGACATACAAGAAGTTTGGATAGAGAATCTTGAGAAGATTCTATCACAAAAATTTTGAGCCAAAAAGAGTAGGAGGATAGAGGTGAGTGAGCACAGGATCATGGGGGGCCAAACAGTGGCGATGCAAAAAAAATGTGACATGAGGAAGTGAAAAGCGTGAAAATCACATTTGACTTTTTGGTTGGGTTGGTAAAAAGTGCATTTTGCTAAGGTAAAACCGAAGCAAAATGGATATCCATTATTAACGAATATCCACTTTTTTTAAAAAAAATATATGATATATATATATATATATATATTAATATATAAAATAATATATTAATATTAATTAATGATATATTTTTTTGGTACGTAAATGATTTTTTATTGATGGCAAAAAGAGTTAAATTTTGTCACCAATGAGGTGACAATCGAGGGAACTCATCCCTGAAATTATCTCTATGACTCCATCATCCTCCTCTATTCTTCCTTCCACCTTCGAGCCACCTTTGTTTGGGGTTGTGTCATGGTTACACTTTCCTTCCAACTTCTGATCTTTTGATGTTGATCTTAAAGTCATTTGGTGTTTGGGTTGTTTCTTCCTTTTTACCTCAGTCTAAGAAAGCTCCAACTGCGGAGCAAAACAATCAAATGACCTTGCTTTAGGATGTGATGCCAATGAAGATGCCCCTATTTTGGGGGAAATCTCATAGTTTGAAGAAGATGTGACTGCAGGAGCAACAGAGACATCCCTAGTTGAGCCAAAGACAACAGGTTGAGAACCGTTTGGTAGATTTGGAGAGCAATTAGCTGGAACATTTTGTGTGCTTGAATGAGTTATTGTAGAATCTTGAGGCAATTTAGACTCATTTTGAGAGCTAGGTTGTATAACATAATGTTTGGGTTATGCCCTAATCTACCAGGTGGGCCTTCCCCCATAATCTCGCTTATGGGTGCATACCTTCTAACATTAGGGTGTGAAGTGTTCAATTGAGAAGCACTTTCTGCAACAAAAGGCTATTCTTTCATAATCCATAGGTTTCCTCTAGCAACGATCACCAACATTCATTGCGATCTTCGTTGGTAGACCATTGGAGAGATCCATTTCCACACAAATGCATGCACACGTGGAACTCTAGTATTTCAATGTTTATTTTGAACTGCAATGAAAATTTCCTAACCCATTGTCGATGGCTTGCAAACAATCTAATTCCCAAAATTGAAATGGAAGATAAGGAAGTCACACCTAGAAAAAAGCAGTAGAAATTTTTTTAGTTCTTGGATCAAATGACGAATGCCAAGGTTTCATGCACAAAAAGTCACCTTGGTACACCTGTGGACCATTTTTTAGCACCCATTATTTGTCGTCAATATATTCAAATTCAATAATAAAAAACCCTCTATCACAGGGAAACAAACAAATTTCTTCCTCCATAAACTTATTTCGGGTTTCAAAAATTCATGAGTGCAAATCGCTCAATTTCGGCCATACCTTTGTGAATCTGCAAATTAAGGCATTTGTTTGCAAAAAATCTTCTCAATCTTTAACTAGTTTGTCCATCTGGATCTTAGGTATAGAGGTCGCATGGGAAACCATAATCTCAGGTCCATTGTGCGTAGAGGCTGCGATCCCATCGATGACCTTTAGAGATGATGATTGATGACATTTACTATGTAGGGTAAATGTGAATTCTGAAGATGAATAAATTGTGCTTGCACTTTGTTATCAATGCATTATGAATGAATGTTATCTCATTTAATGTTATTTGAAGGAATGCATATATGTGAATGGATGGATATTGATTTGATATTCTAACTTTGGAGATGTATTATGTGTAATGCATATTTTGTTGAATAGCTAACTACCTTGGGCATATGTTAGTGGATGTAGGTATATGTTCAATTCCTCTAGGCGGAGGCGAAGTATAACTCAAGAGAATATTTTGGTTGGGTAACCAGTAACGTAACCTATTTGAGCTTACACACACTCACAGTAGAATAATTGAGTTGGGTTATTATGTAGGAAGTTGGTAAGTCATCCTTAGTTGACATGTCTACATTAGTAAGAGTCTTGTTACTATAGAGTGCATTATTGGGTGACGTTTATCTACTTGAGCTTGTGAGTTCTTCCTTATTACTATGCTTGCATCGCTAAGAAGGACATACATGAAATATGTATATGTACACACATGCATGTCGATGATAGACCATACACATGAAGGAACGCGCACATGAGGGTACATAGGTAGATGTATATATGCACACTCATGCACGGGTTGCTTACATGCATGGAACTATCCAATGGATCTAACGACATGTATATGTATACGTATACATATAACACACGTAGGTGCTTATCGATACAATGGTATTTTTGTTTGACTTTGGTGTGTGAATTGAATGTATATATATATATATGTGCATATAAAGTATATACATATATCCATATGTATATATGTATCAATATACATGTATGGTGGCAAATGGCTATACCCATAACAAATGTATCGATATATGTATACACATGTATACATGTACATAGAGGCATATATTTATATATATACACAATCGATATATGGTTATTACTATGTGAATGCTATATAGTTTGTATTCATTTGTACATCAAGTGTATTCATACTTTACTGGCATATGATATATATGAGTATATATATATATATACAAATGAATACAAACTAGATAGCACTCACATAGTATATGAAAATATATGTTATATATTTAAGATTGTTTATATGCTTTGAAGTTGATTACCATTGATAATGATTATAGGCTGATTTATTGACTAAATCATAGGCCGATTATATTAAACTTATGATTGTATTTCAAAGGCCAACTATTACTCATGTTATCCACACATTAAGAGCAAGTAATCTGCAAGTTATTTAGCAATCATGAAGTCAATAGAAGTAGAAGACTTAGTCGATGCCTTTAAAGGAATTTTCTTTGACTTAGTAAACTTCTTATTGCCAAATCATTATGTAAATATCAACAGTTGTTAAATGCATATAAGATTGTGAACAACAAGTCGATGGAATGGTCAAACTGTTTAAAGTGGTGAGTCAACTCATACTTGACTAAGTTGATGTAAGTTATGTGTTGCATATTTGATATTGACTGATTCAAATATAATGTAAACCCCGCCAACTGTTGGAGAGAGCTATTTACCTTGGCACCACCTTATGAATCCTATTTTTTGTAGATGTACATTATGAGGGCAATTTGAATTACACCTTTCAATCATGTGTTGATTTGAAATAGTCTCTTGTTGTTGTCAATTAGAGAAGTCAATTTGTAGTTTTGTTTAGCTGAGTAAGTTCTTATTTATGTGCCACCTTTTAGCTAAGTCGAGTGAGTGGCTATGCATGGTAATTTTTCTCAACACCCATGCCTATTTTGTAGGATGTGAGGTCTCATTGTTGTTGTATAAATAGTAGAGCAAACTCACCTATTGAAAACATATTCCATAAGCAATTTGCTCTACATTATTACCTACTTTATTCTATTATATTTGAGAGAGTGAGTTCTAAGTATTTGAGAGAGAATAGTATATTGAGTGAATTGTTTTATCAACTTGAGAGACACAGGTGTATTGTGGCATCACTTGATAAATCATGGTCAAGCTAGTTGCTATTTGTAAAAACTAATTAACAGTCAATCAGTTGGATAAGCATTAATAGGCATGAGGATAATTCTCCTTTATTTGTCTTATTTTAAATTGAATGCTTACTTCATGAATGCTTTGGTTAGTCTTTTGTGAATGTTGTGATTCAAAGAAAATAGTATTGCTTTGAAAAGGAAATAGAAGTTGTTTATACTATTTGTGCAATGCTTGTAAGTACTTTGTAATAGGAGGACTATGTGTGCCATAAGTATTACATACTAGATATGATTTAAACATGTGTAGCATAAGAGTTGCTTGTAGCTAAGTTATTTAATTATATAGGATAGCTAGAGGGTTACTCCTGGGATTGTGAATCCAGTGAAGGGAGGGAACTTTTACATTTGTTTTTAAAGTAGAGATACCCTAGAGTATGTGGAATTATTGATAAGGGATCCTGGGGTAAGATTTTATCCATGGGAGGGATTACCTTGCATAGAATATAGTGGCCTTAATTCAAAATGAGCTTAAGAAGTGTAAGTGAATGTTGACCTTCATTCAAAGTACTAAGTGAGAACACTTTGGCCAAAGGAGTGTGATTTCCTTTGGATCCACTGTTAGATCACTATGTCTATACATAGCGTATGCTAGTTGCAGATTGTAGGGAATACAAGTTCTAGTCATGTAAGGCACAACACTAAGCTTAGTTTGGTTTTGTACGGGGTTACTCAACCAATCTCTTCATCAAATGGTAGGGCCATCTATCATTGTTAGATGTGTAAGGGATCGCATATGAGTTCGTGGTTGGCGGAAAAGTGCTTGAGTGATGCTTCTCCTCCTCAACAAGCAATAGAATCAAATGTTTTGAAAGGCGAATCCTAGACCATCTATATCTTGTGCTATGATAGCTTGGTTGAGCTATGTATGTAATTATGTACATTCTTGGAATATTGTAATTTGTGAAATTATTATATTGAAATGGAATCCTTATTGATATTGTTATGACATCTTTGCTCATATAATCTCAAGAAAGAAAAGAAAATTTTTATTGCAATGGTTGTTACATAGTTAATTTACTCACATAGTGAAAACTTAGGAAATATTTACTTTAGTGAATGGTTGGCATGTTACATGTGGTATTAGAGCTACTAGGTTTAGCTCTGGAACCTATGAGCTCATCATTCTTTTCGTACAAGGTTATCTAATGTTTGGAATTTCTTGTGCCAAGATGGTTCATCTTAGATTAATAGCTAAAAAGTCATTAATAAAAACTGAGTGTTACCTCAAGGCCAAGAAGGAAAGAGAAGCCATCATTAGAAAAATTAAGGGTACCAACTACGACAATGCCATCTGGTTAAGTGACACTAAAACATTTAGTCACGCACTTTCTTAGATCAGTGATGTGAAGAGAAAGATCAAAATGGAGGCTATGTACAACTACCTACCTTTCGTCTCACTAGAGAAGTCTAATTCATTAATACTTTCCAGGGATATGCCATCAGAAGGAAGTGTGAGTCTGGCATTTATCTTTAGGGACCCTAGAGTTCTTCCAATGGTGAAATAAATTTTAATTTCCTTGAGTAATGAGTATGAGGGATATGTACCTCATAATTATGTATTAGATGACAAATCTGAAGGATAATATCCTTTCTAGGATAGGTATGAACAAATGAGAGATGAGCAACAATCTCAATCTGTAGGATATACTCCATTAAGTTATGTGTTTGAGAGTGAATATGAGGGATACTCTCTACTTGACTATCTGAATAGCCACTCCATGTAATCAAAGGGATATTGAAATCCTCAAGAAATGAATAAAATCATGTGTTTATCAAAAGCGTGTTCTTAATCTTATGTGGGAATTATTTATGCGCATATGAATGCCACTGTAATGTTTTCCATAAGATAGTTGATAACATGATTAAATATAAATGGATACATATTCAGGTAAAATTCATTCTTGTGAAGATGGTGAGGACACGAACCAATCCTGGTGGGAGCCAAGAAGTTGGGAAAGGACCCATTGGAGTTGAAGCTAGACTTGACCAGATCTTAGCAAGGTTGGAAAACTTTGAGTAGGAAAGGGTAAAAGCTAGGGATGAGAAGGAAGTTACAATTAATAAGTATGAGGGAGAAAACTCTTCATGATGAAACACATGATCATGAGAGGGAAAAATCACCTATGCCATATGAGGGAAGAAATAAGAAGTTTATGGCTTCTGAACTTTCCAAAGATATGAAGAAGATTACCTCACCCAATTTTGAGGGGAGCACCAATAGAGATGAAGCTAAGGCATGGATTGTCCAAATGGAATATTATTTCAAAATTAAAAATTACATTGAGACCACCAAAGTTGCATGGGGCACATACCAGTTAGCAAGAGAAGCCTCTAACTGGTGGATGAGCAAAAAGATGGAACTCAATATTAACTCAGGGAAGTTGACATGGGGAGAATTTGTTGACATTTTCTGTAAGAGATGGTTTCCCCAACTCTACTATGACCAAAAACTCATGTATTTCTAGAATTTGAGACAAGGTAATATGTCAGTCAATAAGTATTGGGAGAAGTTTACCCGACTTCTACGTTATGTTCCTATATATCATAAAGATGAAGACTTTAGCATAAGAAATTTTATAATGGGACTTAACAACCAGATCAGAGGAGAGGTGGATATGCACGGTCCAACAACTATGGATCTTGTATATAAGAAAGCGGTTAAGATGGAGCAAAAGCTTAAGGCTATCTCCAACCATCAGGAGAATAAAGACCATAAGAAGGTTGTGGAAGTTCCTAATAAGCCAAATCCAAAGAAAGAGGAAGTTGTGAAAAATGTACCCAAGCAAGGAGAAAAAGAATCTCGCAATGGTGGAAAAGAATCGAAAAGGGAACGAAAGAGAATGGTTCCAATGGTGGGAATACCAACAATGCTGGTGGAAACGCTAGTAAATTTGGAGAACCCGCAAGGAAGAGAGTACCAAATTTAGGATGCTTTACATGTGGAGGAGACCACTTTGCTAGAGAATGTCCTAATCAGTCTTTCGGGTCACGACCTTATGGTAATTCACTACCTACCCAGCAAGCAATGTTCCAGAAATAGATACATGTAGATGTGGATGATCGTCACATGGAGTATCAAGTGACTCCAATTGAAACTCTAGGTATTTTTTTGGCTTACCCATTTCTCTTCTTATTGATGTTGGTGAAACTAAGAACTTCATTTCACCTAGAGTAGCTAAGCAATTATCTAGGAAGGTTGTACACATGGCAATGTCTTAGGATGTAGAGTATGCAAACCAAACAAGAGCAAAGGTGGAACAATGTTTGTTCGAGGCTAGGATAGAGCTACCTTGTTTTTCTATAGAAGTAAAAATATATGTCGTTCCTTTAGGATCCTATGATGTCATCTTAGGTATGAATTGGTTGTGGAGACATAGGGCTAAGGAATATTTTCATGCAAAAATTGTATAATTCCTAGATGATCTTGGTAACCAAGTGAAGTTATAAGGGATGCCTAGAGAGGTCAAGATTCGTCAAATCTCGACAATGCAACTATTAAGGGCTAAGAAGAAAGGTTGCAAACTCTTTTCCACATTAAGATGGAAGAACTTGAAGAGAACCTTGATAACTTTGGGTCACAAAACTTCCAAGAGATGGAAGATGGTGAAATGGATGAAACTAGAATGTCAAACATGGAGAGGTATCCTATATTGAGAAAGTTTTCAGATTTGTTTCCAGATGAGTTACCTAGGTTGCCACCGAAAAGGATATTTGATTTCTCTATAAACATAGTACCAGGGTTTGAACCTATTTCCAAGGTGCCCTATAGGATGACAATAATCGAGCTAATGGAGCTTAAGGCACAGCTAGATGAACTGTTGTCTAAAGGGTTGATAAGACCAAGTGTTTCACCTTGAGGAGTGCCACTCATATTTGTGAAAAAGAAGGATGGTACTTTGAATTTGTGCATCAACTATCGTATGCTTAACAAAGCTATAGTGAAGAATAAGTATTTGTTGCCACACATTGACGATCTTTTTGATCAAATGAGGGGAGTTGTCGTATTATCTGAAATAGACCTAAGATTTGGATATCATTAGTTGAGGATTAAGGATGAAGATATCTTTAAGAATGCATTCAGAACTATAAATGGACACTATGAGTTCACAGTTTTACCTTTTGGTTTAACGAATGCACCTGCCACATTTATGAATCTAATGAATAGTGTATTTAGGGATTGCCTAGATAAATTGTCTTGGTTTTTCTAGATGACATTATCATTTATTCTAAGGATGAGGAAGATCATTGTCGGCATTTAGAGAGTCCTACAATGGTTAAGAGAACATAAGTTTTATGGTAAACTCTCTAAGTGGATTTTCTTTCAAAGGAGAGTACATTATCTATGGCATGTGATCTCAGCGGAAAAATATCCATAGATCCAACTAAGATCAAGGTAGTACTTGAATGGCCAGTACCTAAGAATGTATTTGAGGTAAGAAGTTTCATGGGCCTAGTAGGGTACTATAGAAAGTTTGTTGCAAACTTTTCCAAGATTTCTTTTCCAATTACTTCTTTGCAAAGGAAATGGAAGAAATTTGAGTGGACTGAGAAGTGTCAAAAAGCCTTTGACCTACTCAAAGAGAAGTTGACCACTGCATCGATCTTGAAAGTACTAGATCCTGAGGGTCACTTTACAGTTATCATGGATGCATTCGAGGAAGGTTTAGGGGTTGTGTTAATGCAAGATGGGAAAGCAATTGCTTATCAATCAAGGAAGCTAAAACCTTACAAGCAAAATTATGCATCGCATGATTTGGAATTAGTAGTTGTGGTTCATGCATTGAAAATGTGGAGGCACTACTTGTTGGGGAAACCCTTTGAGATAAAAATTGATCATAATGGGTTAAATTACCTTTTCACTCAACCTAATATAAATGCTATACAAAGAAGATGGTTAGAGTTAATAGTTGATTATGACTTCAATATCAGTTATATAAAAGGGAAAGAAAATCGTGTTGTCAATGCCTTGAGTTGAAGTCATCATATTGCTTCAATAGTGATGATTCAAACTGAATTTAAAGGACAAGTGTTGCAAAAGTGCAAAGAGGATGAGTACTACTTACAAGTCAAGCAAGTACTCACTAGCAATCCACAAGATTCTAGATATGAGGGTTTTCATTTTGAGCCTAATGGGTTGCTTAGGCATAAATGGAGAATCTATGTACTTGATGTAGAAGAGTTACAGAATCTAGTATGGAAGGAAGTACATGAAGCACCATACTCTGGGCACCCTGGAGTGACAAAAATGATGGAAGATGTGAAGCCTCTATATTTTTGGAAGGGGATGAAAGAAGATGCTGCTAGATTTTTGGTTAGGTGTCTTGAATTCCAAAAGGTGAAAGAGGAGCATCATCATCCTAAAGGTTTTTTATATCTACATGACATACCAGAGAGGAAGTGGCAAGTCATCAGTATCCAAACTTTGTGCAAGGATTTCCATGTCAAGAAATAAGCACAATGCCATTCTTGTGGTTGTAGATAATCTTACCAAAGTCACACATTTTATGCCCAGGAATCTAATTGATGGGGCACCTATCATAGCAAGAAAATTTGTGTGTGAAGTGATTAGGTTGTATGAGATTCCTAAGAAAATTATCTCAGATAGGGATGCATAGGTCACTTCTAGGTTTTGGAAATCCTTGTTTTCTACACTAGGGGCTTAGTTGAATATTAGCTCAACATATCATTCGGAAACGGATGGAAAAACTGAAAGGGTGAATCAAGTATTAGAAGACCTACTGAGAATGTATTGCATGGGTCAATAGTACAAGTGGGAAGACTACTTTCCTTTATTAGAGTTTGCTTACAACAATTCTTACCATTCTGCGATTAAGATGGCTCCTTTCAAAGTGTTATATGGTCAAAAGTGTCAAAATCCTATAAGTTGGGATAAACTTGAGGATAGAGTGAGTCTTGGGCCAGAGATGTTGGCGGAAATGGAAGAGCAAGTGAAAATTGTTAAGTAAAGGTTGGCTAAAGCTAATGATTGGAAGAAAGGCTATGTTGATGCAAACAAAGTGGCCCAAACTTTTGTCATGGGTGACAAAGTGTTGTTGTAAGAGCTCCATTAAGTTTGGGAAGTCTTCCAAGTTAGCCCTGCATTATATAGTACCTTTTGAGATTCTAGAGGAAGTGAATCTGATAGCTTATCGAATAGAATTTCCACCAACTCTTGCCAGAATGCATAATGTCTTCCATGTGTCCTACCTAAAGAGGTATATACCCGGTGATAATCATATGATTGATTGGATTGCTTTATAGGTACAGGACCCTGGAGTGGTAACACTCGATCCCGTCAAGGTGCTCGGAATGTGTAAGCTTCACTTGCATAATAGGGAGGTTCTGTAATGCACAGTCTAGTGGAACCAGTATGCAGAAGACTCACCCACTTGGGAGGATAATGCTGAGATTCAACAAAAATTTCCTCATGTTTTAGATGCTTTTAATAATGCTTAAAACAATATGTTGATTTTTTTTTTTTATGTTGCTACATAAAATCATTAGGGACGATGATTCACAAGGGAGGGAGTATGTTAGACCCCGATTGTGTAATTACTATTTACTATTACTATGTAGGGTAAATGTGAATTCTAAAGATGAATAAATTGTGCTTGCACTTTGTTATCAATGCATTATGAATGAATGTTATCTCATTTAATGTTATATGAAGGAATGCATATATGTGAATGGATGGATATTGATTTGATATTCTAACTTTGGAGATGTATTATGTGTAATGCATATTTTGTTGAATAGTTGACTACTTTGGGCATATGTTAGTGGATGCAGGTATATGTTCAATTCCTCCAAGCAGAGGGGAAGTATCACTCAGGAGAAGATCTTGGTCAAGTAATCAGTAATGTAACTTGTCAGAGGTTACACACACTCACAGTAGAATAACTAAAATGGGTTATTATGTGGGAAGTTGGTAAGTCATCCTTAGTTGACATGTATGCATTAGTAAGAGTCTTGTTACTATAGAGTGCATTATTGGGTGTTGTTTATCTGCTTGAGCTTGTGAGTTCTTCCTTATTCCTATGGTTTCATCGATGAGGACATACGTGAAATATGTATATGTACACAGATGGATGGTTATGATGGACCATACACATGAAGGAATGTGTACATGAGGGTACATAGGTAGACGTGTATATGTACACTCATGCATGGGTTGCTTACACACATGGAACTATCCAATGGATCTAATGACATGTATATGTATATGTATAGATATAACACATGTAGGTGCTTATCGATACAATGGTATTTGTGTATGACTTTGCTCTGTGAATCGAATATATAGATATATATTCATATAAAGTATATACATATATCCATATGTATATGTATTGATATACGTGTATGGTGGCAAATGGATATGCCTATAACAAATGTATTGATATATTTATACACACGTATACATGTACATAGAGGCATATATTTATATATATATATACACAATTGATATATGGTTATTACTATGTGAACACTATCTAGTTTGTATTCATTTATTTATCAAGTGTATTCATACTTTATCATCATATGATATATATGAGTATATAATAACACACACACACACACACACACATATATATGTATATGAAAATATATGTTATCTATTTAAGATTGTTTATATGCTTTGAAGTTGATTATCATTGATAGTGATTATAGGCCAATTTATTGACTAAATCATAGGCCAAGTATATTAAACTTATGATTGTATTTCAAAGGTTGACTATTACTCATGCTATCCATGCATTACGAGCAAGTAATCCGCAAATTATTTAGTAGTCATGAAGTCGATAGAAGTAGAAGACTTAGTCGACGCCTTTAAAGGAATTGTCTTTGACTTAGTAAACTTCTTATCACCATATCATTTTGTAAATATCAACAACTATTAAATGTGTATAAGATTGTGAACAACAAGTCGATCAAATGGTCAAACTATTTAAAATGGTGAGTCGACTCATACTTGACTAAGTTGATGTAAGTTATGTGTTGTATATTTGATATTGAATTATTCAAATATATTGTAAACCTTGCCAACTATTGCAGAGAGCTATTTACCTTGGTGCCACCTTATGAATTCTATTTGTTGTAGATATACATTGTGAGGGAAATTTGAATTACACCTTTCAATCATGTACTGATTTGAAATAGTCTCTTGTTGTTGTCAATCAAAGAAGTTGATCTATAGCTTTGTTTAGCCAAGTAAGTTCTTATTTATGCGCCACCTTTTAGCTAAGTCAAGTGAGTGGCTATGCATGATAATTGTTGTCAACACCCATGCCTATTTTTTAGGATGTGAGGTTTCATTGCTATTGTATAAATAGTAGAGCAAACTCACTTGTTGAAAACACATTCCATAAGCAATTTGCTCTGCATTATTATTTGCTTTATTCTGTTATATTTGAGAGAGTGAGTTCTTAGTATTTGAGAGAGAATAGTATATTGAGTGAAGTATTTTATCAACTTGAGAGATAGAGGTATATTGTGGCATCACATGAGAAATCACAGTAAAATTGGTTGTTGTTTAGAAAAGATAATTTACAGTCAATCGATTAGATAAGCTAAAAAAGGCATGAGGATAATTCTCCTTTATTTGTCTTAGTTTTTGAATGATTACTTAATGGATGCTTTGGTTAGTCTTTTGTGAATGTCGCAATTGGAAGGAAATAGTATTGCTTTGAAAAGGAAATAGAAGTTGTTTATATTGTTTGTGCAATGCTTGCAAGTACTCTGTAATAGGAGGACTATGTTTGTCATAAGTATTACATACTAGATATGATTTAATCATGTGTAGCATAAGAGTTGCTTCTAGCTAAGTTATTTAATTATAAAGGATAGCCAGAGGGTTACTCCTAGGATTGTGAATCTAATGAAGTGAGCAAACTTTTACATTTTCTTTTAAAGTATAAATACCCTAGAGTATGTGGAATTATTGATAAGGGATCTTGGGGTAAGAGTTTATCCATGTGAGGGATTACCTTTCATAGAATATAGTGGCCTTAATTCAAAGCGAGCTTAAGAAGTGTAAGTGAATATTGACCTTCACTCGATGTATTGAGCGAGAACACTTTGGCCAAAGTAGTGTGATTGCCTTTGGCTCCATTGTCAGATCACCGTGTCTATGTAGCACATGCTAGTTGCAGATTGTAGGAAATACAAGTTCTAGTCATATAGAGCACAACACTAAGCTCAGTGTGGTTTTGTCTGGGGTTACTCAACCAATCTCTTTGTCAAAGGGTAGGGCCATCTATCATTGATAGATGTGTGTGGGACCGCATATGAGTCTGTGGTTGGTGGAAAAGCACTTGAGTGATGCTTCTTATCCTCAGTAGGCAACAAAATCAAATGTTTTGAAAGGTAGATCTTGGACCATCTATATCTTATGCTATGATAGCTTGGTTGAGCTATGTATGTAATTGTATATGTAATTGTATACATTCTTGGAATATTGTAATTTGTGAAATTATTATATTGAAATGAAATCCTTATTGTATATTGTTATGACATCTTTGTTCATATAATCTCAATAAAGAAATAATTTTTTTACTGCAGTGCTTGTTACATAGTTAATTTACTCAAACCGTGAAAACTTAGGAAATATTTACTTCAGTGAACTGTTGGTATGTTACAAAAAAAAAATCAGCTACAAGGGTGAACTTCAAAAAATTAATCAAATTTTGTAAATAGGTTTTTTGGGTTGACTTTCCAAGTTACACAATCTTGAACCAAATCCCAAGCCAAATCTTGAGCCTACTGATTTTGTTAAAAAAATGGATATCTGTTCAAAACGGATATCCATTACCTGTATTATTTATAATACATAATATTTAATATTTTAATATATAGTAATATAGTAATATATTATATATATTATATATTATGTATTATATAATATGTATTATATTATACATTATTATATTGTATATTATTATATTAAATTATATATTATTATATTATCTATTAAATTATATTTCATATTATATTATATACTATATACTATATATATTTTGTATAGTATATAATATATATAGTATATATAAGGTCAATGCAAGATCATGGGGGTCCAAATTAGGCCCCTAAGTGGCAATGGAAATTTAGAAAAATAGAGTTAGGCAACTTGACATAAAAATTTGAATAAGTTATTAACATAATTTGAAAATTATGTAAGAATAAAACTTGTAGCAAATTGAATGTAGTTTCTAGGCTACTAGTCCTTTTTTGGAAAAAGGTAAATATGTTTTGCGAAAGTTTGAAATTTCAATGTAGTGGTACTAAATTTTCAAGAAAAATATAAGAAGCAGGTGTATGTCTGACCACCCTAAGTACAAGAAAAAAATAATTTATTTTTCTAAAACTTTCAATATATGTAGAGGACACATGGCTAGATGAGCCAGATTTTTTTTTGTAATTTTTTTGCATGTAAATAATTAGTTATAATTTTTTTTTAGAACATTTCAGAATTATTAAAATGTGTGTGTCTGACCACCATAACTTGGTCAAAAATTTATGAAATTCATTCTTTCTATTCTATAGTATGTGAAGCATAGAATGTGGCACATCTTTTAGGTTTGAAAAATGTGAAGTAGTTTGAAAGTTATAGAAGTTTTTCAATTAGCCTATTAATCAGGACTTTAGTCATAATGTATGTAGAAAATCAATAACAATTATTTATTAAATTCAAAATAAGGCATATCTTATATTGGTGGAAAGTTGACAATTTTTTCTATAGATCCTTTTCGTTTCATGAAATTTGGATTAAAAAAGGTCGTCAACCACAAGGACAAACTTCAAAAAACTATGCAAATTTTGTAAACACGTTTTTTGGGTTGACTTTCTAGGTTAGGCAATCCTAAACCAAATCCCGAGCCTACTGATTTTGTTAGAAAAAATGGATATCCATTTAGAACAAAGATTTATTACCTATATTATTTATAATACATAATATTTAATATTTTAATATATACTAATATATATTATATATTATATATTATGTATCATATTATATATTGTATTATATATTGTATTATATATTATATTATACATTATTATATTATATATTATTATATTAATATACATTATTGTACATACTACATACTACATATATTTTGTATAGTATATTATATATTATATACTATATATAATATATATATTAAATATTATTTAATACATAGTATATATTATATACTACATAGTATATATTATATAATTATTGATGTGTGGCCAATTCACAAGAGAGAGAAACCTGAGAGAGAGAGAGAGGGAGTGAGATAGAGAGAGAGTGGGAGAAACTTGATAGAGAGAGAGACCTGAGAGGGAGGCAAAGAGTGAGACTTGAGAGGGAGAGAGAGAGAGAGACTTGAGAGGGATAGAGGGAGAGAGAGAGACTTGAGAGAGAGAGACTTGGGAGGGAAAGAGATCTGAGAGGGAGGGAGAGAGACTTGAGAGGGGAGGAGGGAGAGGGAGAGAGAGAGAGGGGGAGAGAGAGACTTGAGAGGAGGAGAGAGGGAGAGAGACCTAAGAGGGAGAGAGAGGGGAGGGAGAGACCTAAGAGAGAGAGAGATCTGAGAGGGAGGGGAGAGAGAGAGTCTTGAGAGGGGGAGAGATAGTTGAGAGAGAGATAGGGACCTAAGAGATAGACCGAGAGGGAGGGAGAGAGAGTCTTGAGAAGGAGAGGGAGAGAGGGGAGGAGAGAGAGGGAGAGTGGAGAGAGAGATAGAGAGGGAGTGGGAGAGACTTGGGAGAGAAAGATAGAGGGAGGGAGAGACCTAATAAAGAGAGAGAGGGAGTGGGAGGGACCTAAGTGTGTGTGTGTGTGTAGAGAGAGAGAAAGCAGAGAGGGAGGGAGAGAGAGACTTGAGAGAGAGAGAGAAACCTGAGAGAGAGAGAGTTGGAGGGAGAGAGAGTGGGAGAGAGACTTGAGAGAGAGATCCAAGAGAGAGAGGTTCAAAGGGAGAGCAAGAGGGAGAGAGGGGGAGAGAGAGTTATCTAGTTAGGGTGGGAGGGAGAGAATTAAGAGAGAGAGATATAGGAAGTGGGAGAGACCTACGAGAGAGAGAGAGAGAGAGAGAGAGAGAGAGAGAGTGGGATGGACCTAAGAGAGAGTTATTTTCACCTGGAGAGATCTCATCCATGCTGCTTATTTTAATGTGAGGTGAAGAATGTGGTTATTGTACTATGATTGCTTATTTTAATGATGCACAAAAGAGGGCCACAAAGGATGTTAGTAAGATTGCAGGCCTCAATGTCATGCAAACAATTATCAAGCCAATGGTCGCAACTATAACTTATTGGTTCCATGATGTATTCACTGGAGAAAGAAGCGTTCACGTCTTCAATTTGGGAGGAGGTACGTTCGATGTGTTTGTTCTTTGTATTTGAAAGAGTAATATTTTCATCAAGGCCGTTAGAGGGGATATGCATTTGGGAGGTCAGGATTTTGATAATAGAATGTTTAATTACTATGTTCAAAAATTCAATACAAAATACAAGTTGGATATTAGTAGTAGTGCTAGAGCTAGAGAGGGAGAGAGTATAAGATATATAGTATATAGTATATATAATATATTATATATTATATATATATATATATATATATTATATAATATATCATAATATATAATATATTATGATATATTAATATATAATACATAATATTGTTTTTATGTGTTATTTGGTTTATTAAAATTGAGCGCTAACGGATATCCATTTGTAATGGATATCTGTTATTTATTGTATAGGTTTTGAAGCTTCCCCATGCATTCATATTATTTGACCAGTAAAAATCTAAACATAACAAATATTCGTTATTTATTATATAAGATTTGAAGCCTCCCCTATGCATACATATTAATATATAGTACAAATATATTATATAAATATATATAATAATAATAATATATATTAATACTTTTCAAATAGGGTAACGTATGGCGTCTAAGCAAAAGCAATAGGGTAACACATACTTTTTAAACAATATCAAATCTTTTGCACCTCGGGCCCCTCATGATTATGGACGATAGGATGTTCACCATTGCAATGGATAGGGTTATCCTAGCTGGCATGCAGTGGGTCAAGGTTGGAAGAATGGTAAGCATCATTTTTCTAGGCCAAACTGGGCACTTTTTCGTCATTCCTAATGCTTGCTTCATGATAAACAAAAGGCTTTCGACATCTAGGAAGATGAAAGTCTTCGTTCAGAAAAGATAAGCCCAATAATAAACTAGCAATCGCACCTGTGGGGTGCAATGGGTACGCCGAAGACAATATAGTGATAATTTGAAAGTGATAAGAGTCATTGACAACTATAAAACTCATATATAGGTGATAATAGTAAGTAAAAATTTGAGAGTGTATTAAGTTTAAGATATGATGTGGCTTTTTTCTCAGAACCCTATAACAAGCAATGTTTGTTGTTTCTACTATCCACATCAATTTTATTTTTAAGCACTAGAAATGGAAAAAAATTCGGATGAGATGGTCTTTCCTGTCAAAAACAATAGGATGGAAGGTCATGGTGAGCAGTAGCAAAAGTCAAAAAAACCTCTGAATGAATAGGAAAGTTAAAATATTAGATAATTCAGTCAAAATACCTAATTAAAATATTCGTCAAGGCAGTTGTTAAGGTTATCAAATGATTTCAAAACATTAAAATCATACACAAGAAAAATGAAGATGTTCTCTACTGTTCTGTATGAAAATATCTTTGGCCACCATTGTATTTACAGCTTTAGATGCAACTGCTAAACATTAAATAGAAAAATATAATGACCAGCAGTGCATTTACAGTTTCAGCTTCAGCTGGAGGTAAAAGTATCTCTGAAAAATAGTAGAAGACTATCATAAAAATTGTGTTAAGAACAAGGAAAAGAGAAGTTCGTGAAGACATGTATGATAACTGTTCACTATTCCATGCAAATAAGTAGTAGATATATTGAACTAAAAGCTTCGTATGTGTTTTTTAAGCTCTGCCAACAAATAACTGACAAAAACATACAACATTTTGACCATTCACTTTGTGGTGAGAGGCAAAAAAAATTTGAATACATTTTAATCATATGAAGAAGTAACACATAAACATATATGGAATCATGTCTAAGTTCCCAGCCAATGTTGTATGGGCCAGTAAGATATTTCATTTAAAATAGTTGAGAAACTCAAAACCTACATACTGCTTACATGTCCCTAGAAAATACAGCTTACTTTGCAAAGTCAAACATAGTACATCTTCATAGCAAGTGGAACATTGCTTTATCTTGGTTAAGAGAAGAAAAAGTATGCATCTATTGGGTCAGAAAGGATGCTAAACCCAATCTAATTTCTTCTTTCGCCAGCTTGTCAAGTGGATCTTCTCCAATATAGAGGTCAAACAAAGACTGACATAACAGCTTGCTCTGAATGCTGCCAATCTCTTTATCATCAACTATAAGGGAGAAATAAAAAAAAATTAGATTTTGCTATTCCAACTATTGTCTACAGTATATGCAAAAAATATGTGAAAAAAAATTCATATAAAAATTGAAGAAATCAAAAGCAATCCATCTAGACTTGATATGTCCTGCCATATTCCAAGTAGAAATTTTCTTCCAAAATTTCACGATTACAATTATAAACTTATATTAATAATTTACTAAGATCAAACATTTTCTTTCTAAGAACATATAGAGGAAAAAGATAATTCAAAATTCTCTTAACGTAAATGCAAAACATCATGAGCAGTTTGGAATCCACAAAAATAAACATACATGCCATGAATAATCAAATGAAAAATCCTTTTGCTTGAATAAATTCAGAATTTTAATGAAGTAAGAACTAAATTCCATTCAACGACTCATAAAAATCATACTTAGAAAAGAAGGCTAAAAGCCATGCTTCTTTTAACTACAAAACTTTCCAGCAGCTTTTAAGACAACCTTGTAGATACAAAGCTTAATGGTAAAATGAGTGCATAAAAACATGAAAGACAATTATATTTTCATTTCCTACCAAAGTCAATTTCTCAGCTTCCACCATTATGTTCTCATCTCCATATTAAGCCTCTGGCTGAGAAAGAAAAAAAGATAACTAAAATAATGCATGAAAGGAGAATATATATCACTTATGAAGTTTAGATAAAAGAGTTTATGGACACAATTATGTGAAGAGAGGAAAAATATCCATACCTTTGAACTCCTTCAAGGTCCTGCCATCTGAATGAGAATGATAGAGGATTACATTAAAGAGTTAATGGAGATTGCATAGAACATTAAAATGTAACTATGTTAGTAGTGGAGATAGTTTATATTGATGATTAAATTGCATCTATGTTTATAGAAAAGAAATATATTCATATGAATCATTGATCATTGAAACATGATTACAAATACTAGGAACTGACAGTGAAATGAACATAAAAGCAAAATACCTCAAAAGGAGTTACGAAGGTTCCAGTTGTAAGTGTGTTGGAGTGCAAATATCATTAAGTTACAAAAAAGGACAGCTGTTGGAAGTTCCGAGCAAGCTCTTCAAGGCCCAAACCAGTAGAACAATGGTCTAAAGTGGATAAATCCTCAATGTATCCTCTCCAATCATGTTTTTGGCAATGGTTCTAAGAGTGGACAGATCTGCTAGGAATTGTGAAGGAAAATATGAGAGAAAACAACCACTTCAAAATGATAGGAAAATTAAATTATTGTTTGTACGTGCATACATATTGGCAACTTACCATAGCATGAGACTAGATGTAGCAGTAAGTGTGGAAGGAGGCCAAAAGTATGAGGATCAATAGCCTGAGTAGAAGATCCTAGAAGATATTTTGAATGTCAAGAGAACAGTTGTCAAAGAAAACAATGTGGAAAATGAAATATGTTTGTGTTGAAATGGTTGATGCATAGAAATAAAATGTGGTAAGTGAGGAAGAGAACGAATAGTTGAAGAATGAAAGAGAAATGACTAAGTTAAAAGTGAAAATACATGTATGTATTGTTTAGCTCAAAAGAATTTGGGTTGTTGAAGCTGTTGAAGCTACAAGTTTTGACAATTGACCTTCCTCGATGATCCTACATGCAACATATCGGTTTTGTTGCATGTGTGTGTATCTTTCAAAAGTGAATGCGGGGTGGATACAAAGGCCAAAAAGCTGAGTGACTCTCGAAATTGCTGTGAACGTCAGGCCTTGACGGTCAATGTTGTCGATGTCAATGGTGGCCATCTGAAGTGTAAGCCCTTGTGATTTGTGGATGGTTAAGGCCCATGCCATTTTAAGATTGATTTTTCGTTGCCCACCACAACTAATCGGGGTAATAGGGATATCTTTGGGATTGTTTGTGTCCCAGGTAGACCCAATGTAATTCGTGAAACAAACAACAACAAACAAGGGTAGTTGGGGTGGGTTTTTGGTCTTGTTGTAAACAATTTTTTTTACTATGCCAAGAGTGCCATTTACAAGGCTAGTTTGAGTCCACAGATTACAAGATAGCATAACCTTTTGGTTGACACAAAATAGAATCTTAGGTTGGAGTTGCTCATCATCTGGGTTTGCATTGAAAGAGGTTCATATTCGCTCGGCAGTGGCAATGGCAACGAGTTGTGCTAGAGACAACAACATACGCTTATTATGGAGTGAAACCTTTTCATTGGTTGCATAAAGATGTATGGATGACAGGAAAGTAGTTTGTTCAGTAGGAGTTAGTGTGGAGCTTGACCTTGACATTAGCAGTTGCCAATCAACAATAGTAGGTTCAACCTTTCTTAAATTGCACAAGAGATTACAAAATAGAAGTTGAGTGGGATCCTCTCTAGCTTGACGAAATTTTTTGTTTAGTGTAAAAACAGTTTGGAAACTCCACCATAGTGTCCCCCCATAGGAAGTAGAAGAGTACATTGGAATTTCTTTGACCGGTGGAAGCTGGTCGAGGTCTCCAAATAGTAGGATTGAGCAACCTCCAAAAGGACAGTGGTTGTTTGCTAGGAAAGCTTCGCATAAGCGAAAGTCAATGCATTCAAGCAACTTTGGCCCAATGAAGCTCATTTCGTCTATTAAAATGTAGCAAACAAAGTGCATTCTCTCTTGGAAGATTTCCATTGTTTGGCCCTACAAAGGAGCCAATTCTTTGATGGGAATGTGTAGTGCAGAATGAATTGTCGATGCTCCAATGTTGAATGTTGCAACACCAGTTGGTGTAAGAAGTAACAGTGGTGTTTGCCCGTTTGGAGTGGAACAATTGAGTGAAAACCTGATTTGTTTAATTAGGTGTGACTTTCTAGTTCCTGCAGTTCCTTGAACTATAAATTTTAGTGGTGGCTGGTTAGTGGTGGAGGATAGGTGTGACAACACTAAATCTAGTGTTTTTTGTTGTTTGAATGAAAGGGCGTGTTGGGTATTTACAAAGGGTGGAAGGGGGACTGCATATGTTGTGTGGTTGGATTGTATGAAGTTGGAAGCTTGAGTGAGTTCTATTGGATTTATGGATTGAGTATTCCAATCATGGTTAAGGTCTAACTCACAGTTGCCTAGCATGTCAAGTGCATCTAGGTGGAGTGGATCGCCTGGGTGAACACTTGACAAGACTTGCCATTCAGATTGGTTGTAGTGATGTGGGGGTTCTGCATCATTTGAAGGAGAGTCAGGTTCTATATTAGAGGCCAGATCTGGGTGAATGCGGCGAACATGCCACGGATGGTAAGTGCATGCCAGTCTCTCCCACTATGCAACAATTTGAGATGGTGAAGAACCAAGGTCAATTGCAATGTGATGAAAAGGTTTGTAGAGAACAAATTCACTCCAACAAAAGTCATGGAAACTTGGGTCATCCTTGGGAGGAATACTTGTGAAGCGGAGCGAGACCCGAACAATTGCTCTAGAGGCATGCTCTTTCCATTGGTTTGCTTTACGGGATGCTATGAAACTCCACTTTTGAGTCACTTCAATCAATGGCATTGCCTCCAGAGTAATAGGGTGAGCCATGTATGCATCAATATAGTTTGTGTGTGATGTACATGTGGATGAGAGTGGAACACATTGATAGTTTTTTTGGTTGACATTTAAAGAAACAAATGATCGACTACACAAGCAGAGTGGTAGTTTTAATAGAAGGTGGCAACTTTCTTGAGCACTGATATCACGATCGACAAGGTTGTCAACAAGAATTTTCCTAAAAGCTATTGGTGCTAGCTTGTCAGGCTCAAAAGATTTTGAAATATGAGAAAGCATTGCATGATATGTTTCAGATTTCGTTTCAGCTTTAGCTGCATATTTTGCAATATATTTGAGCACTACATCAATTGAGAGAACGGGCTGGAAATCTACATTTGCACGCCAAATAGAGAGGATAGTGGGGTTGTGTAGATTTACTCGGTCATCATTACGGGAAGGGGTGTGCTTTGGTTGGCCACTCTCATTTAAGAGGGTTGAATTGTCTTGCATGGTCCAAGGGGATTTATAGCGGAATTGAAGTGTACCACCTTTTCTCCACAAGCATGTTTGCAAGGTGCAATGTGTATGGCGTTGGACACAATTGAGCAATTCATTGTAGTCAAGTGAAGGGTTGGACAACATAAGCATTCTTGTGTCCATTAAGCAGGGGTTGCCTAGGGTAGATCTTGGAAATGTTGCTACTAAGCTTTGGTGGGGACATGGGTTCCAAGCAGAGAGATATTTGTCAATGTAGTCGATTGCATTCTGTACTGAAGCAAGATTATTCCATTGCAGTTTGGCAATATTAGGTGCATCTTTGAGCTAGAGGAAACCATGGACATGTGCAGACCCACAGTGTTTCCATTCATACATTGACACAGTAGATGTTATAAAGCAAATGATATATGAAAAAAGTAAATATAAATGGTAAAGGTGGAGTGTAATTACCTATACCAGTAGTCATTTGTGCAAAGAATCTTCTCCAAGACCTCCTCACGAAAAGCAGTAAATTGGTGATGCATGTAAAGTGTAGTGAGGTGTGGGTTTTGTACTATATTTTGGATTCTCCACTGGGCAGCTGCAGTAGGATTTGTTGGTGCGGTAGATGGCATGGCATTGTGTAAGTCTGGCCATTTAGTATCTGCTGCACTAAGGGTGAAGAATAGAGTCGGACAACCAACCTGAATAACCATGTCAGATAGCTCCCCTCTCCGAAGAGTCCAGAAGGGGTGTGTACCATGGATTTTTGAGCTGAACCGCATGACTTGCTCTGCAAGGTGTTCATCGGGGAGATCCTTGAGTCTTTGGCACAAGTCAAAAAATTTTGTTTTCAATCTACTTTCAAAGTGTTTTTGAACAAACCCAGAAGTTGTGGCCTAGCTACGGTGACACATAAGAATATTAAGAATGAAGTATTAAAATCGTGGGTGTTGGCCAAATCTATTATCATGGTATCGAAGAAGATGGAGAGCATATTCATGTAGCTTGACTTCTTTCATACTTTGTTGGTTGAATGCAGCCCTGCCCTTTGGAAACAATGTCGAGAATGCCATAACAAACAATCCTTTTGTGGTGTATTCATTGAGGGGCGTAAGAGAAATTGGTGGCCAATCAATAGCAGGAGTGGGGCATCCATCCCCTAACTGTAACAAGGCTTGCAACTCTTGCACTTTTGTATGTGCAGGGGGCAAGTTTGCCACAGATGATGTTTTTGCTTGCACATTCTCATCCAATTGTTCATCGGTAGTATTATCTGTCACCATGAAGCTAACATCAGTGGGGTCTGAAGATGAGGTTGTTGCATTAAGAAGGTCAGAGATGTTTGTGGAGGGAATAGGAAAGCATAAGAGAGAGGTCTCATCTAACTGGAAATCTTTGTAGTAGGGGTCATTATTGATCTTATATTGCAAAGCCTCATGAACATGTGATCTGCAAACATAGAAGTTGTACTGTTGGGAATCAAAATTTATTTTATTAACTATGAGTATATCCAAGTCATGTATATGGCATGGCAAGTAATTTGCAATTACTGTAATATCTTGAGGAAAACAAATAGTGTGGCCACTATATTTTAGTTGTCCTCCTCTTGCATAAGTAACTTGGAGGACAGGGCTAACTCTTGATATAAGCATCTCCTCGATCTGGGTAAGGCGTTGCAAACAAGAAGGTTTCTCTCCAGGGTCCATGTTGTTCCACCTTGAGAAGTGGTTGCCATTTTTTTTCTGAAATGCATCTTGTACAAGCAGTACTACCATTGAAAAGCCTAGTATTTATTCCTGGATATCATTCCATGCATATTAAGCATGTCGATATGTTTGATAGGCTATCCAACTTTGAACGGAATGAATTCCTAGCAACGTAATAGTTTGTAGGAAGTGGTAGCGGATGGTGGTTTTGGGAGGGAGAATTGGAGTGAATTGTAGACTGCATTTGAGGTGTCGGTGGCTGCAATGGGGAAGGGTTATTGGAAAGACAAGGTGGGGCTGTGGAGGAGATTGCAAGGTTACTATGAAGCTTTTCTCTTCTTCGACTATTAATAGAATCCTTATTTGCATGGTACCATAATCTTTTTAGATGATTACGATGAGAGCGTTGTGCTTCCATACTTTCAACTTGGTTGTCCATGGTATTGGTTGCTGAGGAACATACCAATGCAAAAAAAAATTTGCATTAGTTAATGATAAAGTTGAAAGAACACGATTAACTTAGGTGTGCAAAAAGAGCAAGGAGAATGCTTGTAGTATTAATCCTATGTATTGACTAACACGTGCAAATTATAACATTGTGGTATGAAGAAGTCTTTCTATTCTTTTCACTTGTAATTGTATAGAGACTTGGTTACATTTGGTGGTATTGGCAGTAGCAAAAGTTGTACAACATATGCAAAGACTATACAGTATTGTGGAAAGTAAGAGGTACAACTAAAATCATATTGCAAAACATGTGCTGAAGATAACATTGTTGTATCAAAAAAGTATTTTATTCACTTTACTTATAATTGTAGGCATACATGATTATATATGGAGGTATTGACATCAACAAAAGCTGTACAACATAAGCAAAAACTATATAGTATTGTGGAAAGTAAGAGGTAGATGCAAAGTTTTTAAATAGGTTTTATTGTTGTAATTACAAAGCTTTGCATTTCTTTCCCAGCAAAATAAATCAAAGTAATGGCCACTTCAAAGAAAAATTGGTGCCCAAGAACTTGATCGAACACCTCTTTAGCAGCATCAGGTTCAGCTAGAAGTAGTTGAAAATTTTTAGCGGATACACCAAACAAGGTGTTTGTAGGACCTTTGAATGCAGTGACTTTAACAAGGGCACTTGTTCCATCATCTAAATCCACTTTGACCATGTAGCTAAAATCACATCTAGGGAGATCAAGAGAACACTTTGGGCAATGAAAGCTATTGGGGTTATTTTCTACAACCTTATTCTTACACTTCTTATTGCCCACCATAAGAGGACATGAGAGGTAGTAAAAATTTTCCAAGTGGACTTTTGTAATGCTTGCTTTTACGCAAACATTTGTTTTTATAGGATAGTTTGTACTATTGATCGTTGTGATGTCAACTGGATTTGCAAATTTGTTGGAAGAAAGATGTTCTATTGAGAGCGAAAGGAAGGGTGTTTCATTCCCTATAGTGGCATACCAGTCATGCAACGATGATGCTTCTAAATTTTTTGGATTAATGACAATTGTAGTTGCATATATAGTATCAAGAGCCTTTCCATGCCAGGAAGTTATACGTCCAGATTTGATCAAGATAATTGGAGGGGTTGGTAGAAGAGGCATAGCATATAATTCTTTACCTTCAAATTCACAATGAGGGCCCCAAAGTCTAACATCAACGGATAAGCACGACATGTCTTTGATTGTTGCAGTACACTTTACTATTTTAGAACCATCTCTCTTACAGATGGTTGATGTAGGGGAGATAGATAAAAGTATGCCTAGAACATCAACAACAGAATTAATAGGTAGTGATAGTAGGGAATCTATGCTCTTGATATGCAAGCTATGCATGGGGATTGTAGACTCTACACATGGTGAAGGAGTAATTGTTGATGATTTGTGTAGGAAAATTTCAAATGGGTTCATTGAGCTACTAAATTTTTTATTAGCAACTTGAACGCGACCATTAGAAATAATGTATACACTATTAGACTACACAACATTATAGAACTCATCAACAAGTTCATTGAAGCATGTGACATGTATTTTGGTGCCTTCTTTGACAATGAGGTCAAAACCAAAAACTTTTCCTTCTCGGTTAGCATTGTGAAACTCATGGATTGGACTCTTTGTTAATGCTCTACCCTCAATGGACCAACGCTTATAGTATGGGTTCAAAGATTTGATGGGAAGTAATTCAGAAGTGGGTATGGTTGGTTCTTCGGTAGATATTGCATTTTTTTGTAAAGCAAATGGGGTGTGGGAGCTAGTACGTGGCAATTGACTTGTTGCTTGCAGAAGAGGAGTTGGAGTGCCAATGAGTGGTGCTTTATTCAAGACCATTTCAAGATTGTTGATAATTATAGCCCTGAAATTGAACCATGTAAATGATTTAGGAAAATCAAATAAATGAATGACAATAATATTGAAAAATAGAGTAAGGTTGGACGTATGTGTATTTCTCGAACAACTTGGATGTATATTCTGTAAGGCGGACAATAGACCCAGTGGCCATTGCTTCTTCGACAACAAGATTGTTGAACTGGCTAGGAAGCAAAGTTGGATGGGTATGGACACCATTAGAGAGTTCAATATGGTATTTAACATTTGTTGATTGACCTTGTTGTATAGCATTTATGGATGTGACCTGCAATGAAGGGTCAAGATCAACCATGCCTGCAAGAATTTCTTCAATAGCATTTGGAGTTAGAGTTGCCATTGAGATGGTGAAAGGTAGTTGAAGTTTTGTGCCTACGAGGAAGTTGTGAGTGTTAGAATTGGCTTTTATGACACGTCAAATTATGGTGCTCCTTAATTGATAACATATAGCCACATAGTTTATCTACATGTTTATAAAACCAATGGTTTGTGAATGGGATAATTTTATTGAAAACTATATATTAAATGACTTTCTTGGAGTTTTCTATATGAAAACAATATTTATTGAACTATAATGTGTGTAGGTCTTAAGATTTAATATATAGCAAAAAATAATGAGAAATGTAAACTATATTTGAATTTCGTAATAGAGATAATTGATTATTTGATGATGTATCTTGGTTTGTAGGCTATTGTTGGTTCATATGGATGTTTTTACTTTTGATGTTTTCTAATTTCTATTTCGTTGTTTTCAGCATGTTCTATCAATATGATGTGTTTTTCAAAAATCATATGGTTTTACTTTAAGATTGTTGTTTTTTAAAATTGTGATGATTCAACAGTATGTTTCACAATAATATGACATATGAAAACAAGCACAAATATGTAACATAGATGTGACATATAAAATTCTTTTGACAATTTTAAAAACCTATTAATTTGATAGATAACAGTGTTCCACGGGGTTTCGGGGACAGGGACAATAGGGGACACATTTCGGGGACGTGGGGACAAGGGGTCTAAGTTTGGGGGCGGCAGGGGGGTGGTGGGGGGATGGCGGTGGGAGGGCGGTAGGGTGCTGAAATACATATAGTACTTGAAAAAATAGTTATAAAAAGATGTGAGTATAAGAATTATACATCTTGGAGACAACTAGGAGTCCGCTGGATGTCTTGAGGACACCCCAACATCCTCAAAGTCCTAGCAGCATCTTGGAGACAACGACATTGGTGGTGGGATGGTGGCGCTAGTGGTGGGCTGATGGGGGTACGTCCCCCCCAAGTCCCCAAGTCTCTGAGACATCCCCTTCTAGGAAACACGAGGATTTTTGGGGGGGACGCGTCCCCATGGAACACTGATAGATACCAATAAAAGTGTTTAGAAAGAAATAGAACACAACACAAAATGTTTGGGCAAGTGACTTACCGCAAGGCTTTGGCAAAAATGTGTCTTGCTAGCAATGATGTAGAAGCAGAAGTCTCTCAAAAGTGAGACAATCCAAAACCAATCTCCTTAGAGTTGTTGTTTCTATCTATTGACAATTTTAAAAAAGTAGATATAAGAATATGTGATTCAAACTATTGACAATTAAAAATATATATCTAGGTATATCAGAATTTATAGCTACCTAAAATTAGGCTCTTCACTAAAAGTATTACATTAATCCACTAAAATTATTAAATTAATCCACTTAAAATGGGCTTCTGGTTGTTAGTCCTGATAATATAACAAACACTTTAAATTCAGTTTGCTATTTAGTTCTTTGAAAAACACAAATTAAAAGATTTTTAACACATAATGTAAAGGACGGTGTACATGGACTCAAGTTCTTTGAAATGAATTTGCACCATATATGTTTAACATTTGGACCACTTTAGAGAGCACTTTTGCAATTTAGTTTTATTGAGGGAGTGTTTTGAGTGCTTATAGAAGACAACAACAAGCATAGAGTCTGAAGTACTCAAAATAATCACTAATCAGACCATTAATCTTGAGGAAAAGGTCAATGAAATAAACAAGCCAACAATATGGCCTAGTAACCACTTGGGCCTCACTTCTGAACTAATGAACTTTCTATGTTTTCTAAGCAGCCATTTAAGGTCATCTGTGTTGCAAATCTTTGAAAAATCACATCCCTGCTACTAAGTCTCATAATCACTTCTAAAGTCTGATCAATTCTCCCTCACCCCATTATTGACTTATCTCACATAGACAAGTTGATATTAATTGGAGAGCTAAAGCAGGAGGACATGACTGCCATGGTGGGCAGTGGAATTAGTGATGCACCAGCATTAGGAAACTTTACAATGTCAAGTTATGTTCTAGAGTGCTTAATTAATTCAAAGATTTTGAGAGCATCCTTGGAAATTCCATGTTGTGCATATCTTGAAATCATTGCATTCGATGAGATGACATATCTTTGGACCATTTTTTCAAACAGTGAATGTGCCTATTCTATGCTTCCACATTTTGCATAATGTCCACTAGGGCAGTTGCAACTGCAACTGTTGATAAAATTCCTCTTTTCTTTATGCTTTAATGGATGTCCATACCCTGTTCGAAGGCTCCTATTTTGGCATAGGTAGGCAGGGAGAATGCTGGAAAAATTTGTAGTCTTTTACACCTGCCAATAGCATTTGCTTGAAAGTTTCTAAATTTAAAAAAAAAATCCATTTTGTGCATATCCTGCAATCATTGCATTCCATGAAATAACGTCTCTTTGAGGCATTATATCAAATAGTTTACATGCCTTTTCTATGTTTCCACATTAATTGAAGATGAATTTTGTTTATCCTATAAATTTTAACTCACAACCAATATTTTCCAATAAAAGACTGCAAAGATCTTGTATGAAGCTCAATAGCTCTAAATCCAGATATTTCTAGATCTACTTTTTGTTTATCGTGAATAGATTGAAGCAGCAAGTTGTAGGGAGACTGAGTTTGTTTCGTCTCAACTTTTCTTAAATTCTACTTTGGTAGGGTTCATAATATTTTCCTGCAAACTCTGCCCCATTTTTCTCAGTGGCATCCTTACAGCACAACACAATTTGTGCAAAATTTTAAGGTAAGTCACTTGCCACGATTTAAATGAATTTTTTTATGGAAATCTATGCACAGCCAGATCACTTTTGTTGTGTTTTATTTCATTCTAATACAGTTCTGTTGTTATCTGGTAAATGAAGGCATTCGTTATGTGGTTTTGTCAGTGGTTGTTTTCATATATAATATATTGTAATACTGAGTGTTAGACTGTTATTTGTTTCTTCACATGGAGATTTATGAATTGTGAAATGAATTTTGCATTCAATTGGCAATTCAAATTTTTTGTTTATTTTGTTTTCCTTGCTCTTGAGGTTATTTATGTGACAATTTACCTGGTAGCATTAATTAGTATTAAATGTATAGTAGTTACTACTGAAGCTGTAAATGCAATGGTTGCTAGAGCTATTTTTCCTTCACAATTTTGTGTCATTATACTATTTCTTGTACTTTAAAGACCAAATGTAAAAAGGTAAGGGATTAGCGTGACACAATTGACTAAAATTTTAAATGATTGTGTTGAATAAGTGACAAATAGCTTGGTTTTCCAAATGGATACATCCTCTCACATGGTTGGTTACTTTAGGAACCAATATACTTTTGATGTTATTATATTATTTTCTAAAACCACGTGTCTATTACTTCAACAAAAATAGTTTGAGAGATCAACTTCCCACAGATGAAGAGAGCTAGCATCTCTGCATTTGCATCAATTTGCAACAATTCAACATCCTCTAGGTGTAGTGTTGAGTGTGAGTGCTGAGTGAACCCTTCATTCTCATGAGTGAATACCTCTACTTATCAATCAAACTATAGGCATACACGCTGTAAGAACACAAGTGGCAATTTTGAAACAGTTCAAGTTGAAACAGTTCTTTTGTGCTTTTGTGCTTCTGTGCTCCAAAAATTCAACTCCTCATTATTGTTTTATCTGGCAAGTATGTAGTTTTGTTTGTGAGTTTGCTGACTAGTTTCTTGAGTCATTAGTTATATATATTGACATTTCTGATCATTCTTTACAGAAGAATTAGGTAATGCTTACTTGTTTGTTACATTATGTTCTTTCCTAAAAACTTTTATGTTTAATCAGTTGTTTGAAGTTTTTTGTGTATATTTGTCTGGTCAGCTGTGTGATTTAAATTTTAGACTGTTGTTAATGAATACCATATGAGTAACCAACTCTTTACTTGGACTTGTATGACTCTTTCCTGGAACTGAGTTATTTGACTTTTGATCTAATTCTTGTTGTAGACCTTGCAGAGTGCTTAATTGATTTATATTGAAATGTTTTTGGTATTTTGCTTTTGCTGCAAAAAAATGTATTTCCATATTTTTCACAGTTGATTTAAAGCTATTGGTTTTGTGATTTTTTTGTAGATAGTAAATAAAAGATACATGGAATATCTCTACATGAACATTGAACATGAGTTAAGCAGAAATACATAAATAATAGAAGCTACTTGCTGTCACATGTATATATATACAAGTTTGACGCCTACTTAATATTTTGACTAACTGTGTTCATACCGATTCTTGACAGTCCATGAAACATGGCATATTCAATAGTACCAGAACCACCATTTTGGAATTTTCTGCATCAAATATAAAAATGAAAAATACACAGTTCTATTTTGCATACTATTCTTCTCTATCAGCTTCTATTGTTTGTCAACATTGATAATAAATTCTTCAATGACATGAAAGCTCAATTACAATTTATCATAGAAATAGAAAAAATAGAGATTCAGATTTGTTATAAATTAACAATAACCATATATTTGCCTTGTTTTAACATTGTGTTGTGTGTCAGTTATATCCCAATGAAAGATTGTCGGTTGTCATCATTGTCAGAGGAGAAAAGAGAGCCTGGGTAGTTGCCCGACAAGCCCAAGCAGCTTGAAGATGAGGAAGAGTCTTACGACCCTCCTTCTCGGTGTATATCCACATCACAGTGGGAAAAGGAGTACAATTCCCCCAAAGATTTGAAGTTTGAGGATGGATTGAGAAAGAGGAAAAAACGGTCCACCAGCATGGACAGTGAACAGGGCAGGTATTCATCGTAGCATGGTGGCATTAACAAGCAGGGTAGTGGGCAGAGTATTTCTCCTGAACCTAGTGAATACACAAGAGAGAGATTGGGAAGTTCAAGAGGAAAATCAAGAAGTTCTAATGAAGAATGAGACAGAGTGTGTAAATCTTTAGAACCCATTTTCATCTTCTTCTTGGCAGGCTTCTTATTCCTTAGGGCAACTGTAAAACCCTCTTTGAGAGGCAAGGATATTATCATCTACTCTTAAATGTTCATCTAAATAGTCTATGAGGAGAAGATGTGAATGACAAATTATCCTAAATCTAGGGTTTGCAAATTTAAAAGAAAATATTCAGAAAACCATAAAAACCTACGGTTTCAACCTAAAATCAAGGCAACAAGTGGCATACCTCAAGTTTCTGCATAGATTGGTGTCTTTCTTTCAACGATGCAGAGGAGAAAAATGATCACCTGAACTCTTCTTTCAAACGCAAAGCAAAGAAAATTAATTGTGACGTGCTGTGAAGGATGCGGATATTTTGCTTCTAATACAAATTGGGGCATTCTGTCGTGTTGTCAAGGAGGCCAACTTCTGCAATAAGTGTTGCCCCGATATTTTGCATTTTCTGCAATAACTGCTTGTAGATATTTTTCCGTCTTCTGCAATAAACTCTGTGCCATCCGGGAAAAATCATTGACCGGTTCAAATGCATTTGATCGCAGGTGATTGCTTGTGCACGAATCTACACCGTCAGACACAAAAAGACCTCCCAAATTCTAAGCATGGGACGCCTTCGGCATAAAAATAGACATTCTGGGGGAAATTCGAAATTGCATCTTGTGAGTAGGGTTTCTCACAGCAACCCACCTATTCAAAATGGGTGTGGGGAAAAGGAATCAAATGGGAAATAAGCAACAAACCTTCTTCAGGCCTTTACCAAAGCATATCGTAATGGTGCTCCCTTAAATCCACTTTATCACCATAAGCAAAATAACATTAAATATTACTTGAGAAATGATTTTGGTAAGGGTTCTATTCAATCTAGGTTTTGGCATGGTAAGGTATGGAAAAAAGTTAATCATGATCTAAACGCTAAGCATGCGCAAATGATAAATATTCAGAGAAATCCTAAAACAAAAAATCTGGTCGAGGGTATTGTTAATTCGGATCAAAATGACATTTCAAAGCAGAAACATGACTTGCAGAAGGTGGAGAGAACTTTTCCAAAGCAACATATTCAAAATGGTAGTAAGCCTCAAATGGTTCCAAATAAGCTACTAGATAATCCTCAAAAGTAGGGTGTTGGGAAAATAAGTTTGCAAAAGAAAAAGAATCGGAGGTATGCCAAGTGTAAAAAATGAAGGGATCTTTAGAGAAAGCATAAGGAATCTCAAAATACTGATCTTAAGCTGCAACATGAGGAGGAGATCCCTTCTTCATAAGATTATGGAAAGATTCAAAAAGGGTTTGTTAAAATCTCCTTCTCATAAGATTATCTTAATCCTCAAATTCAAGATCTTCAAATGAAAGCCCTGATTTGTAAGTTTTGGAATCTTTCACTCGACTTAAATTCATTAAAATATTTTCTCTTTGAGGAATGGGAGGGGGCTAAACAATTTTTTTGTTTAGATGAGAAAAGAGGAGTTTTTGTAGTCATTTTTGAAGAAAAATGTCATAGGGATGCAGTCTATAAAGTCAAATCTTGGATTTATAAGGGATCTAGTTTATTTATTCATCCATGGTGCCCAAATTTCAACCCTCGAAATTTTATTGTTAAAGTTGTGAATTTTTGGATCCAACTACATGGTTTACCACTTGAATACAGAGAGCTCAAACTAATAGAAATAATGGAAAATTATGTTGGGATTTTCTTGAAACATGATTATGATTTTTATAGAAACCCATCCAAACCGGTTTGAGTGTGTGTTCTGGTTGATACAACTAAGGATTTCCCTTCATAACTTCACATATCCACAAGATATGGTGTTTGGGTTCAAGATATTTGGATGGAAAATCCACATAATGTCTATTCTCATTGTCATTGTGTCGGGCACAATGCTCTTGATTGGCAAGCTAAACAATCTTCTCATGTTTCAAGATCAACTTATCAGGAGGAAGTTTTTCATGATTTTTCTAAATATACTTTTGTTATTGAAGGCTCTAATAAAGGCCTTGAAAATAATGTTTCTTTGGATGATAACAGGGATAGAGTTTCTCAATACAATGATCTCAAAAATGGGGTTCATAATAAAGCTATCTCATTGACTTTGTCTTCATTGCATCTTGCTATCAATGGTTATGTCCTCAATAGTTCTAAAGGGTCTTTGATGGAAGCTCAAGGGGTTTCTAACTAGTGGCTTTCAAGTTCACCTCCTCTAGTTTTAGTCTTTGTTTCTCATGACTGGTTAAAGGACAATATGCATTGGTTAAAAAGTGTATTTTTTCTTGCTCCATTCACCTATGTATTGCATCCTTTAAGGTCACATCTGAAAGTCAACTAGATGGAGTTGTTAATTCTTTGATGTTTGGTTCAGGAGAATCTAGGTCTATTGCTACAAATAATATAAGCAATGATGTAGCTAGTAGTGGGAAAGATCTCTAAATTTGGAAGAGTTGGATATGGTTAAGTTGCAAATATGTTGGAGCAGGGTCAGTTGGAAGAGTTGGTTGACTCATTTGTTGTCTCTGAAGGAGCTAAATTGAGATATGAAATTGCTCAAGAAATAGAACAAGAAGTGTCTTAGTATTTGGATTCAAATTTATCTCCTTCGCCTATTGTTTCCAATAAGAGGAATGTTGCTAGTAAGGGTGAGATTTCTCTTGGGGAAGATGTGTTTCCTTCTCCCTATGTGTCTAATTAGTTGAGGGTTGAAAGAAAAACATAGAATATTTTTCGGGAGAGGGCATGATTTTTATTTTTCCATGTCTCTCTCCATTTCACAAACACCATCAATTCAGAATATGGTAAAGAAATCGCCTAGAAAGAGGGGGAGGAATTCTCACACTACCAAGCTCAAAGAGGAAATTGAGGCAGGTTTACAAGCTACTTTGGATGGGAGTTTTATTACCTCAACCAACAAAAAATTGAGAGCATTTTTCTCTCCTCGAGTGCATGAGGATCATTTCTTGGAATGCCAGGGTATTAATGTCCCTAAAAAAAGGGCTTAGATCAAGCATCAATTGGATGCTTGTGGAGCTGATATTGTCATTATCCAAGAATCTAAGTTGGTTGAAGCATTGTTTGAAAGCACTATTTAGAAATGGTCTAAGTGGAAAGCAGTTTCTTCACCTACTAATGGTGCTTCTAAAGGTCTTATTACTTTTTGGAACCCAAACAATGTTAGTAGAGCTATTGAAGAATGAAAGGAATTGGCAATTGTTGTTAATTAAATGCTATGAGTTGAAATTTAGATTGTTCAATGTTTATGGTCCCACAACAATAGCGAATAAGAAAGCCCTTTGGAATACCCTCACAAATGAGATGGATGATATTGTTGTTGATAATTTAATATTAATAGAAGATTTAAATTCCATAACTTCTCACCAAGACAAAAATGGTGGCATTCTCCCAACACCCAAAACAATGGAAGATTTTGCTACATTCATTCAAGATAATTCTCTCATAGATGTAAAGCTTAAGAAAGGTAAGCTTACATGGAACAATTGTAGAAGGAACTTCCTACAAATAGCAGAGAGATTGGATAGGTTTTTATCCTCCTCAAATTAGTCGGTTGAAGGCTGTAATCTGACATCTGAGATTCTTCCTCTTATTGGCTCTGATCACTATGCAATCTCTTTGGATCTATCATCTTCAAATTCATGTAAGGACAACAAATCTTCTTTCAAATTTGAAAAATGTGGTTCCGTCATCCTGATTTTTTGCACCTTTTGCATCAATGGTGGGTCTTTGCTTTGTTTTTTTAAGGGGTCGAGGATGTTTCAATTTTGTAAGAAGATGCTATATGTGAAACAACAAGTCAAACAATGGAATATCCATGTCTTTAAAAATGTGTTTCACGAGAAAGAAAAAGTTTCTAAGCAGCTTGCAGAAATAAATGAACATATTATTATGCATGGTCTTGATGCTCAAACTTTTGATCAACAACGTGCTCTTCAAGTAGAATGGGTGGAATTGCTTGCAAGGGAAGAAGAATATTAGAGACAAAAGTTCCAGGAATTGTGGCTAAGGGATGGGGACCGAAATACAAAGTTTTTCCATATGTCTACTCAAGTGAAGAAGACCACAAATTCTATTTTTTCAATCCAGGATAGTTCCTCAAGGGTAGTTCTAACAAAGGAGAGGGATATTTAGCAAGAAGGGGTGAAATTCTTCTCAAACTTGATATTAGATTCTTTTGTACAAGATCATTCAGTGGATTCTCACTGACAAGATCTTTTATCTGCAGTGGCAAGGTTAATTTTGGAGAAGAATAATGAATTTTTACTAAAGCCTTTTACTCTCTCTAAACTTAAACAAGTGGTTTTCTCTTTATCTCCTAATAAGGCACCAGGGCCAAATGGTTTTACTGCATATTTTTTCCAAAAATGTTGGTATTTTATTGGTGTAGATTTGTTAATGGAAATAGAAGAGTCAAGAAGAATTGGTACCATGCTTAAAAATTTTAATACAATGAATATTTTTGTCATTCCAAAGATTAAAGATCCAAAAATACTTGCAAATTTTAGACCAATTTCATTGTGTAATTCGGTGTATAAGATTATCACAAAGGAAATTTACCTTTGACTTTATCCTTTTATTTCTCAGATCATATCGCCTAAGCAAGGTGGTTTTGTTTCAGGGAGAGAAAAAGTTGAGGGAGAAATCATCACACATGAGATCTTGCATTCCATCAAAGAGCATAATCTTCCTTCCTTTATTGTTAAGCTTGACATGATGAAATCTTATGATAAAGTGAATTGGAAATTTTTGATGCAAGTTTTACAAAAGTTTGGTTTTAATCATAAGTGGTGTAAATAGATCTATTCTTTTATTTCAAGTGAAAATATTTTAGTTATTATTAATGGGGCACCAACTTGGGTTTTTTTAACTCAACTCAAGGGGTAAGACAAGGGGATCTCCTATCTCCTTTTCTCTTTATTATAATGCCAAAAGCATTGAGCAGGTCGATAAAGAAAGTTCACTCTCAGGGGTTATGGTAGGGAATATTAATTCCCCAAACAAGTATTTCAGCTACTCATAATTTGATTTCAGATGATACAACTTTATTTGGGAAATCTTTAGTTCAGGAGGCTACACAGATGAAGTGTATTCTAGATAAGTAAATTGTTGTTTTAGGACAAAAGATAAATGCAAGAAAATATAAAATATATATTTTCAATACAAGTGCTCCTTTGAGAAGAAGAATTTTAAAGATTTTGGGGTTCCAAGTGGTAGAGATTCCTTGCACATACTTAGGTATACCTCTTTTCATGGGTACAAACAAACCTGTTTACTGGGATAAGATTATAGAAAGGATAAAAGATAGAGTGCTATCATGGAAAGCTAGATGGCTTTCACTGTCAGGGATAATCCTCTTGATAAAATCAGTCCTTTATTCCATTCCAAACTTTTTCCTTATTGTTCTGAAAGCACCAAAAATGGTTATTTCTCAAATTGAAAATTTGATTAGAGGCTTCTTATGGAGGGGAAAAATTGATGATCACAAGAAGTTGCCTCTGATTTCCTTGGAGAAAATGTATATATAAAAGCTTAAAGGTGGTGCGGGCTTGCATGATCTAATTTCAAGAAATTTGGCGTTTGGTGCCAAACTAATCTGGAATATGTATGTAAAGCCAAATCTGAAATGCTTCAACATTTTGCAAGCAAAATATCCTGATAATTCCTCACCTACCAAAATTTTAACAATTGCAAATCCTCCTAATGGTTCAACAATCTGGAACTTTATGTTAGCTTCATACCTATTATTGTTTCCTACATTTCATGGGAAGTGAATAATGGGGAGGAAGTTCTCTTTTGGAGAGACTCATGGAATGGTCAACCTCCATTGTGCTCTTATCAGGGGATGGAAATAGTTGAAGGGATGCTTTCAACTAGTTGGGGGACTAAATTAATTGATTATGTTCACTCTTTGAATGTAACTACTAGAGCTGTAACATGGAAAGATGATTCACTTATGCCAATTTCACTAAATGAGATTGATTTTTTGTAAAAAAATCTTAAGAATAGAGTGGTATTTCTTTCAAATAAGAAGGATAGAATAATCCGGGCTCCATCAAGGAATGGTCAGTGTTCAATTAAATAGGGTTATGTAGCTTTATCCAATAAGGGGTAGTAGTTCTACAAGCAGAGAGATTATTCGTTTTGTTGGAATCTGATGGTGCTTTCAAAAGCAAGGAGCTTTGCATGGTTGGCTCTAAGGGATAAAATACTTACAAGTTATAAGCTGACCAAATTAGGAATTGTAGATCTGTTTCAATATGTCCTTTGTGGTGTATCTCGAGAAATAGTTCATCATTTGTTTGTTCAATGTGCATATTCCCATGGTTGTTGGAACTTTATTAAGAAAAAAACTAAATTGTTATCATGTTCTGCCAAATTCACTTTGGGATTTACTCTCTAGCTAGCTTGTTCTTTATAAATCTGCCTTGTTCGCTTGTATTTGGAGGATCATTCCAGCAGTGTTGATTTGGAACATTTGGTGGGAGCGTAATAGACGGATTTTCAAAGATTCAAAATCATCAATCAATCAAATTTTTGTAACAATTGAGAAAGAAATATCAGAGTGTGTAAATTGTTACATTCATAATCATAAGTGATTAGTTGCTTCTATTTTTACAAGTTGGGATAATCGAATTTTGAAGGATTGGCAATATATTGTGCTTCCGTTTAAAGGTAGTATGTTGCAACCATTAAAACAAAAAGTGGATAGGAAAAGTGTAAAATGGATACCTCCTTAATTTGGTTATAATAAGATCAATTTTGATGGTGCTTCATGAGGAAACCGAGGGGTTTCAGGGGTAGGTTTGTGTATTCGTGATTCTAAAGGTTTTTTATTAGCAGATAAATCAATTCATCTTGCTAGGGGCTCAAATAATTTGGCTGAGGCGTAGGCTTTATTGCATGGTTTGAATCTGGCTCTTAATATTGGCACTAAAAAATTTCAAATTGAAGGAGGCTCTTTGTTGATTATCAATGCATGTAAGCAACAATTTATTTGTAATTGGCAACTCAATTATGTTCTTCAAAAGTGTTGGGGTTTATTCTCATGTTTTGAATCAGTTATTATCTCTCATACTTACTGGGAAGGCAATTGATTAGCTGATACCTTAGCTAATTTGGGGTGTGAGGGGAAGGAAATTGATTTTTTTAAGGATAGTAATATTCATGCCTTTCCAACAATAGTAGCCATTGTTAAGATGGAATATTCTCCTTGATTCTGATAATTTGTCGACGGCAAGTTGGCATATTGCATGACATCACATGCATTGTGGATGGGACAACAATATGACTTTGAAGCTTAATGCTATTAAACTGTTCATTACTCTGATCTAAATTGGGTTTACCTTGTGCAATTACCAATATCTCACAAATAGTTTAGTGAGATGGAGATTTTTTTATAACATTTCATCACTTTTGTAGGTTTGCTAACACCTTTTTGCAGGGTTCCAGTTGTGGTTCATTTAGAACTGCCATTTGCTATCATACTTGAGTATGTGACATCTTTGAATTGGAAAGAGAATTGTGTTGAAGCAACATCCAACCTTGCTGGCTAACTTGCTTTGTGCAAGCTGCTTTAACTTGCCGAAGTGACAACTTCTTAGTTGGCTTTGAGCGAGTAGATGATTTTGGAGTTGGTGAATTCATATCCTTTAATGCCCTATTTTTGCAATTATTTCTTAGTATGCAGCCCTCGAACATTTTTCAACTATGGTGGATGAAGACTTGTCTGATAAAATTGCAAGGAGGGTTTGGGTTGAGAGGGAGAGAGAGGTGAGAGAGAGAGAGAGTGAGAGTGAGAGTGAAAGTTAGAGATCTCGAGAGAGTGAGAGTGGGAGATAGAGAGGGAGAGACCTAAGAGGGTGGGAGGGAGAGAGAGAGAGAGAGAGAGAGAGAGAGAGAGAGAGAGAGAGAGAGAGAGAGGGAGGGAGGGAGTGGAAGGAAGGAGAGAGAGAGAGAGAGAGAGAGGGGGAGAGAGAGGGAGAGAGAGAAAGAGAGAAAGACCTGAGAGGGGGAGAGGGAGAGTGGGAGATGGAGATGGAGATGGAGAGGGAGAGATAGAGAGAAAGACCTGAGAGGGAGAGAGAGAGAGAGAGTCTTGAGAGGGAGAGAGAGAAAGAGAGAGACATGAGAGCGAGAGAGAGGGAGAGGCCTGAGAGAGAGGGGGGAGAGGGAGAGAGGTATTAATATATAATATAATATATATACTATATAATATATTAATTTAATGTATACCTTAATAATAATATTAATATATAATATATTATATAAATATATAATAAATTAATTTACAATATTAATATATAATATAAAATATATCCCAATATAATAGATTAATAATTTTATGTTAATAATAATTCTTAAAACTAAAATAAACGGATATCTGTTTTGTTTGCTATAAGTTAAAAAGATAGAAGCACGACTAGTGATAGGTATATTTTCCAAAACATAACAGATATCCATTTAAAACGGATATCCATTTATAATAGATATATGTTTTTAAATGAATATCCGTTTACAGAGTTATGTAAAAAACAAAAATGGGACTGTTTTGAGCATTTCAATGGCCCCCATATTTCTTATCGCTGAAATCGCATGCTTTATGTCTGTATCAGACAAAATTTAGCTTTTGAGAGATTATTTTACACTTTATTAACTTTAACAATCATTTGTGTGTGTTTTTTGTTTGTGCAATGGGGAGCAGTAGTCATCATAAGAGAAAATGAAAGAGGAAACTAACAACAGATCAAATTGAAGCATATAAAGCAAAAGATAGAGAAAGTCATAGGAAAAGAAGACAAGGTATGACAAATACTCAAGTTGAAGTTTCTTCTGCATTGTTAAATGTTAATTCAAGTGAAGATGAAATAGAAAATGAAAATATTGAACATCATATTGAAATTAAAAATGGAAATATTGAAATTGAAGATGATGAAAATGAAAATGAAAATGTAAATGTGAACAACATTGAAAATGAAAATGTTGAAAATATTGAAAATGAAAATGTTAATAATATTGAACTTAAAAATGAGAATGTTGGAATTGTTATTAAAAATGAACCTTATGTAACACCTAATTACATGAGAACCCCTAAGTGATTGCTTGAAATAGATGAGAACATAATAGATAATCTTCAAGGAAAAAGGTCACAATGAACGGTTCATTTATGGGTTACCAATATGTTCAATGAATACTTTTTCGATAATACATTAACCGAATAATGTCAACTTTTTGTGCAATTGCTAAAGTCTTACAAAATGAGACCATTATTAATAAAATTAAAGATTTGTGTCAACAAAAAATTGGGAAAAAATAGTATTATTGTAAAAAATATTTTTAGTACTTGCTCTAACTTCTATTTGAAATACTAGTAAAGAAAAAGATAAAAGGGTTGCTTGCAGAGTGATCACAACCTCACTAGCAAGCCATCATTTGAGAAAGGCTTGTTTAATGAGACAAACTTGTATTGATTTAAATCTAAATCATAAAACATTGAATAAAACACTCTGAAAAAGAGGAAGACTCAATAGTCCTCTTCAAATGATACATGGGCTTTTAGTGGGAGGCTTCCACATGTTGATAAGAAGCTAATCGATAATGTAAAGGTGCAAATTGAATAATTTTGGAACTCTCACTCTAGAGTATCACCGAATGTAAAGGATGTTTTAATGTTACGAATTGGTAATCGAGATCGCACACGCATCCTAAAAATTTCTTGGAATGTAGCCAAATAATTTTGTACAAACATGTTTTACAAGAACATCCAAATTTTCAAATCTCACAAAAGTCTTTTGAGTCTTGTAAGTCATTTTATTGTGTACCTATTAATGTTCGTAATACATGTTGTAAATACATTGCTGAGTTTTTAATGTATCATGAATTATTATGCCATATTTGTTCTACTATGCATACTAACAAAATGTTGCAGGAGTGTCATGCAATGCAACTTTCCAAGTCATCTAGGGACTTGTTAGATTCATTTTTATGCGTTAGAGGTGATGGCTTTTTTTTATAAATGATTGTTTAAATGAAACATGTTTGTAATGTGGTGGTTTATCAAAGTTTGTAACATGCTTTCATGAGGGCAACAAACATGCTTTTGGTAAAAACATTGTTGAGAAAAAAAGGTTTGTGATAGTCAAATACACTTTGAAGAGTGGAGGTGAAGGTTCTAGATGTGAGTTGGTTACAAGAGAGGTAAGTATTGCTTATTTTATTTTTGATTTTAAGAAAAAAAATTCTATAAGTATGCAAGGCATAGCCACAGGTTGTAGTGGTTGGATCAACAATTTAAGATGTGTAAGGACTCTTTCCCGATTGGAACTATTGTATCCATAGTTGATTTTGTTGAAAATTACACTTTGCAACCACAAAATGAAGTATAATCACAATATCATAATTCTATTCAAATTGCTATTTTTATCCACATAACATATAGACATGCCCCTGATAGTACATAAGAGGACAAGAAGATAATCAAGGAATACCATTTTTACATGAGTGATGATAAATATCATTCATTTGAGTTTGTACAATATTGTTTTGAAAAAAATGAGTTCTTACAGGAAAACGGTATTGCAATGGGTCAACATCTCATTTGGTCAGATAACTACACAGGGAAATTCAAGAATGCTCGGATGTTTTATTGGTTGAGAAGGATGCATATAGAGAGGGGTATACCACATATTTGGAGTTTTTTTTAAATTAGGAATGGAAAAGGTGAGAATGATGGTGCAGGTGCATGTGTGAAGAGAGAGCTCTAGTTAAGGAACAAATGAAGATCAAAGGTGATGCAACATTTAATGATGCATGTTCTACTATTGATTGGTGTACTTATGCATTATCACGAGGAGGGACACTTGATTCACAAGTGTGTAGGTTCCTTTGGTTGGTTGAGGAGGAAACAGTGGGAGAAAAATTGGAATGTCAAACAATTAGAGATTCCTCAAATATGCATTCATTTCAAAGCTCAGATGCGGGTGCATGGAGCATATGGACACGAGAGTTGGATTATTTTTGTCATAATTGTATTCAATGTGATTGGGATCAATGTGAGTCAAGTGAGTGGGTAGATACATGGATTCCAAAATACCTAACCCCTTTATCTGTAGCACAATCCTCTTTAGAAGATGAAATGGAAAGTTCACTTGACTATGACGATCTTTCAGATCTTGTACAATCAAGACTTGTCTATGCAGTTGTAGCACTGCAAGGGAATGAAGAGGGATCAAACTATTGGTTGACATGATGTGTATAGGGAAACAAAATGCTAACACAACTGATGACAAATGATGATGGGTTCATGTATCCTATAGGTTCAATTGTTGTTTCTAGAACTTGGTTGCATTACCATTTCATCATCATTTCTAAAGGTTGTTTAAAATAATATAGATTTGTTATTCTAAGCATCTTTTCTATTTTGCATTACCATTTCATCGTCATTTAGGTTGTTTACAATAATATATATTTGTTATTCTAAGTATATTTAGTTGTTGATAAAAAACTTATAATCATATAGGTTTAGTTGTTATTTTCGAAACTCGGTTGCAAACACATATGTTTAGAAAGAATGACATACTTGCATTTGAAGACTATGAGAAACACAAAACCATTCTCATGTATTCACATCTTGTTATAGCAACAAATGTTAAGTTATTGAGACATCATGCTAGACTAAAAACAAAGGAACCATGGAAAATTAGTAGTGTTGATCATGAAGCATTACTCGATACTTTGAAGGTAAGAGATGACCCTTCAGACACACTTGAGTAGTGGATCATTTATTTTATGGGACATGTATGATATTGTTCATCTTATTTTTATTTTTTTTATCTACTAAGGTTCATTATTTAGGCTATTTAAAATAGTATAGATTGGTTTTGATTATATTGGAAAAGTAGGTTTTGAAGGGACCTGAAACCCTTTACATCACAAAAGAGAAAAATTTACTAAAAAAGGTAGACAATGAAGCACAAGCAACTTCCAAAAGTAAACCATCAACCAAAAAATAGTGACCCAACACCATAGAAACAAAAATAGGAAACAACATAGAAAAAGATGTTATTTCATATTCTTCAAGGTGCTAGCCACCTTAATCTCTTAGTTGTGTAGATTGACCATGTCCATTATTCTATTTTTTCCTCCTCAAAGCTCTTCCTAAGGTTTCCCCTAGTTCTGGTGCACGAGCCTTTTGCCTTATCTTTTCCCATCTTCTTCCCCTTACCCCTAGAAGACTAGTCCTTCTCCATCATATTCACAAAGTATAACTAATCCTCCCTAAGCTGACTAATCTTACCAAATAAGACCTTCAGGGACTTCACACTATTCTTGACCGAGTTGTGACTAACTAGTAACAATTTCTTGATTTTTTCACTTGTTTCATTAATCTCTCCCTCCATTTCACTATGGAAATTCTCACACAAGGTCTTGAAGTCAATAAAGGAGCACTCTAAATCAACCAAACTCTCAATAAGAATGTATGATGAAGAACCCTTCGATTGGTTTAAAATATTCTCTTTCAAACCCCTAATCTTAATATTTACCTTATTAAATTCCTATAGCACCCACTTGGCGAGCTTAAAAGTGCAAGTGGCCCCTAAACAAGCCATATCCAGAAACTCAAACATGGTAGCATTGTCATCATTCAAGTATGAGAAATGCTTAGAGAGAGGATTAACCTTCAACAACTTAGGCTTTCCAACCTGGTTGGATTCACCCCCTCTTGCTCATGCACTGACCTCTCAACCGACACCTCCACACTAGATGACTGTCGAACAAGGGAATCATTGATTTCAACAACATTTTCCTCCACACCCTTCTCTTGAACCAGAGCCTTGTAACCCTTCAAACCACCTTTGCAAACCTACTTTTTCAACTTTACAATCTGTCTAGTGGCCCTTCATGGCATCTCCTTGGCCTCCTTATTCCTTGCTTCATTAGGTAGGACCTTCTCCTTGTGACCAACCACACCAGAATCCTGGCCATGAAGCGCATTGTTCTCTTTAGATTGGGAGCCACCACATATAATATCAGTGTCATTACCAGTAGAAGGAGACCCACAGGAACTCAATTTCTGCAAAATGAGCTTCTTGGGGGCACCCTTCCTTTTTAAATTCCCCTTCTTTTTTTAGAGGGTAACACCACAGGAGATGACAAACCCTCCTCCTCCTCCTCATTCCATTCAACTTCACCATCAACACTGGTCTCCGAGTCAGTCAAAAAAGACTCCTCACTTATAGCCTTCTCCTTTCCTTTAACTGACTTGGAAAATCTATGGACTCTCACATGCTCCATAATGAGTAGTATGAGGCCCTCATGAAGAAAAAGAGCCCTTCTATTCTTCAAATGAGCATAGACCAACACTTCCAAAGACAACAAAATAAATGAAACGAAACGAAACATGCAACCCATGTCTAAAATGGTTAAGCAGGGTAAAATGGTGCCCTAAAATCACAGTATATCAACCATCTAGGGTAACATACCGCATAATGACCTTTGCCACATTGGCCCAAATATGTTTTAGATAATTCCATTCATATCCCCATGAGGGCATTGTTATCATCTTCTTTTATTCATTATCTTTGAAGAACCGGTCCATGGCGTCATTGTTGCTCTTTCTTTCCTTGAAAAATTTACTGCCATCCATTGATAGCCCAGTTTTGGAGGAAATAAAGTCCTCATTGATCACAAACTCCATACCCTTAACCTATAACCTTATATCATTCCAAAAGTGGAAAAAATATGTAGATGCATTGGGGTCATGGCCATGGAGCCTCTCTAGATAGTGAGTAAAATTCCCATGCTTTAAAATTCTCCAAATTTTGTGTGTGTTCCTTCATTTCTCACAAGAAAAAAGTTCAATCCTACTCCTATCACCCCCCATATCCACTGCCACCATTAACTGATACCCCAATTGAGATACAAATGCCAAATAAAAAATAGGCAAAGAACAACCCATAAAGCATGCGATAATAAGATATGCAATAATAGCTTGATCATCCCAGATCACAAACTCAACATTAGCCATCATTTCGTAATACAAGCTTGGCTTCCTTGGGAAGGAGAAAGTACTCCCCCTATGCCTTAAAATCATGAAGTCTGACAACCTCATTTGCAAAGAAATCCTCCAGTGAGTTGCCTTCCCTATAGATATGTGTGACACAAATTTCTTCAAAAGATCTTAGCATCATTATAGAATCCATAATCAGTTGTTCAATTCTCCAACTTGGCTTTTGAATGCCAAGTAAGTAGATAACAATATTGAGGGAATCTCACTCAATCCATAGCTAAGAGTAGCCCTTTTCCAACATAGACTTGATGTTGATGAATGCGACTTCAACTTTCACATGGTGATTGGTCTGGTTTCCCAACGGGAGTGCCACTGTGCCCAAGAACCTACCATCTTCATTCCTCAACACCCCCCCACAACCTACAAGCCCAAGGCTACCCTTGGATGCCCCATAAATAATAAAGATATGTTATTATAAGCATCTTTTCTAGTTTGCATTACAATTTCATTATCATTTAGGTTGTTTAGAATAATATAGATTTGTTATTCTAAACATTTTTTATATTGTGATCATATATATTTGTCATTCGAAGTATATTGTGATGTTCGTGGCACGATGGACCATGGAGCTATTGCAACAATAGCCAACTTTGATCCTTTGGTAGAGGTATGCAACATATTAGTAAATTTTCATGATGCTTATATGTAGTTTAACTGTAAATTTTCATGATATTTATATGTAGTTTAACTATAAATTTTAATGATCCTTTGGAAAAGTTATGCAATAGATTAGTAAATTTTCATGATAATTATATTTTCTCTTCTATGGTCTATTATAGAAAATTTTCATGATGCTTATATGTAGTTTAACTGCTACCTTGACGGTTTCTACATGTGTTTGTCACTCCAAAATGTCAACGTGCTATTGTTGTGGAAGAGTGTGATGATTATTTGTTTGCAATTATTTTGTTAGATGCCATTCCAAAATTTTCAATTTCTATATATTAATGTATATAATTCTTATTCTATTAGTTTCATCTCCAGATGAGTGAAGAGAGGAGGACAAGTGGGAACATTCAAATGACAAAAGAATCAACAGAAACTCCATCTAGCCAACCATGAAGGCAACGCGTGATCTATTTCCTTCCTCTATTGGGAAATGACTATGTATTAGGGTCGTTTGTTGTGTGCCTACATGGAATTTTGTAAATCTTATATTTGATAGCAATTCTTGAATGATGATATCATGCGTATTGTGTATACTTTACATGTGTACAAGTGTATACTTTACAACTTACATGTATACTTTGTATGAGGATTCCAATGTATACTTTACGACCTACATGTTTTCATGTGTATACTTTGTATTCATGTGTGTAGTGCATGACTTAAGTGTATTTGAGTAAATGATTCACTTATTCATGAGGACTAAAATGAACCCTAAACCCCTTTGCACCTTTACACTGCATCCATCTAACACTTTTTCCATCAACTGAAAACTCAACACCACAAGAAAAAATCTTAGAGATTGTGATTGGCAGATTAGTATGGGTTGATCACACTTGATCCATGAAGAATTGAATCATAATGAAGCCATTTATTCCCAATCTAAACATGATCAATCAAATTGAAGTTGAACTAGACATTCATTAAAACAAAGCATTCTAAACTACGAAAGCATTAAAATGTCTACTCTAATCCATTCAAAACTTATCCTGTTTTGGGAGTGGTGTCGCATTGATGTGGAATGGCAACCCTTTCCCAATCCCATGGATCAATGAGCTTGTTTCAATTAGTTTTATTAAAGAAAACTGATGGAACAGTTGTGAGATGTGTATGAAAACATGATTTCAATCATGCAAAAGCTAATCTAACATGATTTATGCTAAAATGATTCAGATATACAAATACTAAGCTAATCTAAATGAGATTTAAACTAAAAAGATTCAAACCCTAGTTATCTAATTAGCTAAATGGATGCATTATGGAAGCCATTAATGGAAGCTAAGCTATTATGCAACTAATTTAAACTAAAATATGCTAAATGTGAGCTAAATATGAATGTGAGTGTGAGTGATTTCAACAGCATAAATTTTCTTTTTGAAAGATGGATCCATTTGTCTCCAAATAGTGACCTATGTATAGGAAAGAAAATGAGAAATGAAGGGTTGAGATTGAAAAAGCTAATCAACGGTCAAGGATGGAGGAAATTGGAGGCATGGATCATGTATTCTTATCAACATGTGAGAATATAAGATGACATTTAATCAAGGGTTCTCATTCCTTTCAAACTAGCACACTTTTGACCTGTACAAGAGGTCAAGAGTTAACTTGCACAAGAAGTCACAAGTTAACTTGCATTTGAAGTTAAGTGAGAATATTCCCTTTTTTAAATGATTGGAGGAGAGAGAAGAGAATATTCCCTTTTTTAAATGATTGGAGGAGAGAGAATATTCTTTGGAATATTCTCATGGGTGAGGAAAAATATATTTTGCAAATTAAAATAGAGTTTAATTGTGCAAAAAGGGAGGAAATATTCCCTTGCAAGTGGGAGGAATTAGATTAATTAATAATTGTTAGTTAAACAATATTAATCATATAATTAGGGGGATTTAGAAGAATAAAGTGATATTCATTGAATTAAATGATTTAATGAATGGGGGAAAGGTGAAATAACATTTAATTAAATAACTTAGGGTTATTTAATTAAATAAGAAGACTTAGGGATTTAAATTAAATAGTTTGATTTATTTAATTTAACAAGATGAAGTGTTAGCATGAAAGGGGGTGAATTAACCAGATTAAATGAATTAGGTTAATAGAGGAAAATTATGCAATTAATTAAATAGATAGGCTAATTTAATCAATTAAGTGAAAAGAGGATGGGTTTGAGGATGAAACAGTGTTAGTATACCTGATTCAAATGTATGATATTATTCAGGATGTTTTTTAGTGTTTACAGAGATATCAAAAATTGAGAGAGGTTATTGTAGAGGCCTACTTGATCTCGTAGCCTCAGACAAATTGTTTCTAGGCGACACTATTTTTGAGTAATAGCTCATCAAAGATTGTTGTCTTTTAGCACTTTGGACTCTTAAGGGAAATCATCGATCCAATGTAGCTCATATTGTTTCAATGTGTTTGGGTGCAAAACAGGACCATTCCTAACATAAAACCACCAATCTGAATGTGTTGGAACTACCAGTTTGGTCGCATGAAGAGCAGAATGAAAGTTACACTGCTTTGCACCTTTACACTACATCCATCTGACCCTTTTTCCATCAATTGAAAACTCGACACCACTGAAAAATTCCTTAGAGATATCAAAAACTAAGAGAGGTTATTGTAGAGGGTCCCAACACAATCCCATAACCTCATAAATAGAGTTTGTAAGTGTCACGATTTCTGATTATTAGCCTGTCAAAGATTGCAACCATTTTGCACTTTGGAGTCTTAAGGGATCGAGCTAGTTGAATGTAGCTTAGAGTGATTTGGCATGTTTGGGTGTGAAAGATGACCATCCTAACATAAACATACCCATCTAGATTTGTTGGAACAATCGGTTTGGTTGTATAAGTTGCAGAATGAAAGTTGCACCACTTTGCAACTTTACACTGCTTGCATTTGACAACTTTTTCTTTAATTGAAAACTTTTCACCATGGGAAGATGGTTCTGAGATAGCAAAAATTGAGAGAGGTTATTGTAGAGGGTCCTAACATGATCTTGTAGCTTCAGAAAGAGAGTTTGTAAGCATCACAGTTTCTAAGTAATATCTCGCCAAAGATTGCAACCATTTTACACTTTGGACTCTTAAGGGATTGAGCCAGTTGAACGTAGCTCAGAGTAATTTGGCATTTGGGTGCAAAAGAGGACCATGTCTAGCGTAAACATACCCATCTAGATGTATTGTAACAACTAGTTTGGTCATACGAGTTATAGAACGAAAGTTGCACCACTTTGCAACTTTACACTGTTTGCATTTGACAACTTTTTCCTCAATTGAAAACTCGTCACCACGGAAAAATTTCTCCAATATAGAAAAAATTGAGAGAGGTTATTGTAGAGGGTCCCAATGTGATCTCGTAGCCTCATATGAATAGTTTGTAAACATCACCGTTTCTAAGAAATGGTCTATCAAAGATTGCAACTATTTTACACTTTGGACTCTTAAGGGATCAAGCTGGTTGAACGTAGCTCAAAGTGATTCAGTGTATTTGTGTGTGAAAGAGGACTATTCCTAGCGTAAACGTACCCATACAAATGTGTTGGAATAGTTGGTTTGGAAGTACAAGTTGCAAAACGAAAGTTGCACCACTTTGCAAGTTTACACTGCTTGCATTTGACAACTTTTTCCTTAGCTGAAAACTCATCACCATGAGAAAATGCCTCCTAGATAGAAAAAATTGAGAGAGGTTATTCTAGAGGGTCCGAACGTGATCTTGTATCCTCAAACAAAGAGTTTGTAAGCATCACAGTTTCTAAGTAATACCCCATCAAATATTGTTGTCTTTTTGCACTTTGGACTCTTAAGGGATATCGTTGGTCCAATGTAGCTCAAACTGTTTCGACATTTTTAGGTTCAAAATAGGACCATGCCTAGCCTAAATTAACCCATCCAAATGCATTGGAACTATTTTTAGAGTAGACTAACCTCCTTTTCATTGACAATAAAATCTTCTTATCTTTTCATTCCTTTTCTAAGTGGTTAATTTTAGTCTTCACTTATTTTGCTTCAATTTCAACGCTTAGGACAACAACATCCCTTTGTTTGATAGAGTTTTCAGTGCTTAGAACAACTTCATTTGTTCAAATCCACCTTAAGCATCATCTCTCACTTTTTTTTCCTACACAAATTCTTACCAAATACAAAACCTCAATTGCATTAAGTTGAATGGCATATATGACAACAATTGCAATATAGCAAGTTTGGTGTGGGTCAAGGTTGATTGACATAAATGACAATATCATTTGTGTGTTATTGATTTTGTTTGAAGTGCAAATTATGACTAGTGTGCATCAAGCCCATATGGTATGCCTAGTTTGCTTATTCATGTATTATGGTTAGCAACATTCATTGTTGTCAATTACAATAATACAAATTGCATGTGGAAGGTCAAATAACATGCATGTGATGGAAATTTGATCTTGTGCTGAGAAGTTTTAGATGGAGCCGTTACAGGGTGCAGAGCATAGGGCTTCCACGACTCTCTTTGCAAAGTGTCGTAGGGATGATGGCAGGAGTGCTGGGAGTATCTTAGGAGGAGAAATCAACAAGCCTCTTTCTGTGGAGGAAACTAGGGTCCAGAATGGGCAGGGTCCTTAGAGCATAGTGGAGCAAGGTGTCTCGGGGGCTTGCCCTTCATTTGGAAGCGACGTCAGGGAAGGGCAAGAGTATATAAAGCTTTCGCCAACACTCCTTGTTGGGAAGCCTATTGATGAAGATGGAGGTCAACCTCAAATCCAGTAAGGAGTATCTAAGCTTGACACAGACAGAGTTGCCAAGGATTGCAAAAAGGCGAGGACTGAGGTTAGCAAATCGATGCTTTGTAGGGCAACTAAAAACTCAAGTGGAGGAGGTGTTGGGGGGAATGGAAGGGCCTCTGACCCCTCTGGTTCCTTTGAGACAATTACTCTGGAAATTAATGGAGAGTAGGAAAAAGAAGTTATTTTCAATGAAGAAGTCTTTGTTGGACTGGGTTTGATTGGGAGGTTTAGGGGTTTTTGGCCAAGCTTGCTTGATCTACATAAGTGGATCACCAATTTCTGGAAGCCTCTGCTGGATGGGTATGTGCACATCTATCCAATGGCCAAAGGTTTTTTTGTTGTTGTTTTTGAAAAAAATAGGATAGAAATAAGATCCTTTGTGATTATCACTGGGATTGGGAAGAGAAACATGTGTTGCTGTTAAAACCATGGCATCCAACTTTCAACCCAGCTACAAAAGTTTTTGAGAGTGTCCCCTTTGGGTAAGACTTCCTGGCCTCCCCCTGCAGTTTTGGTTTGATGCATGCCTGGAGGCTATAGGAAACTCTTTGGGAAACTTTGTAATGGTGGACGAAAAGTTTGCAAATCTGTTACATTCAACGTACGCTCGAATTCTAGTAGAAATGAAGGTGTCCAAGGTACGCCCGGAGGAGATTAGGTTAAAATCCTCAAAGGGTTGTTGGATACAGCCTCTGGACTATGAAGGGGTACCCTTTAGGTGCAAAATCTGTCATCAAACGGGACATTTAGCAATAGAATGTGCCAAAAACAAATCTGGAAAAGTTGTTTCTTGGTGGAAAGATGTATCCACCAAGCATTATACCATGGAGAAGCAGGAGGAGAATCTTGTGAGATCTTTGCTAAGAGGCTCTAAGGAGGAGAGTCGGGTTTTAAAGGAGTCTCTTCTGGTAGAGAAAGTGTTGCTACAGGAAAGTAAGACAATGCAACAAGCTCATATGGCTCCAGCTCAAGAAGAGAAGTTGGCTATAGCTAAGGAAGTTACCTTCAAAATTGGGGTAGCTATGCCAAAAGTGAAGGAAAAGAAGAGTGGAGTGAGGCCCCAATCAAAGGATGCTGGTAAATGGAAGGCTGAGGAACAATATCAGCAAGATGGTCATGGAAATGGAGCTTGGAGGAGCCCTCAGGCTCCTTCTCTAGAGTGGCAGAAGGAGGTAGAAAGGGTAGAGGACAGGTTGCAAATGGTCTTGGGGAAGATGGAAAAGAAAGAGAAGAAGAAATCATTTGCTATGGTACTGAGATCCCAGTCTAAAGGACGAATGAAGTATGCCTCAAACCTTTGACTTGCATCTCAAGGCTTTGGTCTTGAAGCTTTGTAGGTGATGGTCAATTCTGTAACTATGTTTGAGGTGGTTGTAAACTGGTTTGGGGGTAGCTTTGAGGTTATTTTTATAGGGCTTGCTAGGGGTTAGCAATATTATCTTTGGAATTGTTGAATTTAACATTGTAATATTTTTATCTTCAATAAAATCATTCTTATCACCGATCAAAAAACAAAACATGCATGTCTGGAGTTGTATTTGGTTTGTTTAATGGTTGCATCATGGTTGAGTGATGTCTTAATTGTCTAGGATCTACCACCATGTCTAGGATCTACCACCATCCCATTGGATGGACTTCCTATAAACAATTCCCTTTCAATCAAATAAACAAAGTGGATTGATGCAGAAAGATACCCATCAATTCTAGATTCCTAATAGGGTACTTGCACCAAGCTTGGGGATTGACTTAGATGTATTAGGCACACGTTACATTTGATGTCATCAAGCACAAAAAATTCTTCTCTTACAGTTGTGTGTGGAGGAAGGGATGTAGAACATGACACTTAATTTTGAAATTCTTCAACAACATATTAGGCTTTGAGATATTTAAATGGTTCATTCTTTAATGGATTGGTGGTGTGTGCTAAGTAAATTTTTTTAGATATACAATGTATTAACTTTTTTCTAATCTAAATAACGATCTATTTTGTAGCCTAGAATTTCATTATTTTCTTAGTAAAAATGTTGATTGTGTGTAGGCCTTGTGATTTAAAGGTTCCCACTTCCATAGTGAACACAATCTAAATGTAGATAGAATATAATTATCTTGTGAATATTTTTAGCTATAGTGAAACCATTTCCATTAAAATGTGGGTTATTATAGCATTAAAATAAACTATTTATAATTTTTCTAGACTTAAGGTGAGATATTGTTAGGGTTAGTCATAGAGCAAAACAATTTACCTATTTTTTGAAAATGCAAGTTACTTCACCTCAAATTTCCTTTTCTATTGTGAAAATTGAACACATGCAATATATTGATCACATGTGCATAGAATCTCATGTGTTCCTTCTAGTTATTAAATACATTTGCATAGGATCAAAACTTGGGATTTTTTGTATTATTCTTTACAAATACTATTTATGCTTGTTTCCCTTGTACACTAAGATACACATTTATGGTATCATTCAAACATTTTCAAATGAGTTAAACAAAAATCGTTAGCCACATTATTCACAAAAAAAATCAGCATTATGACTAGAATCCCCTATCATAAAACTTTGCTTTCAAATCTCTACAAAAAATTAATCATTCTAATGAAGTTAGGATTGGGCTTTATAAAAAATATTTAAATGGTCAACATGGAATTTAGTTTTACTAGCATTTGTTTGGTAGGAAACTTATGAAAAATGTCTCTAATTCATGTTTTGTAAAGTAGAATTTAATCTTTACTAGCAATTATATGGTTCGTAGTGCAAAAAGTATCTAGGTTCATCACATTCTGATATTTATTTGTAATGTCTCATCACTCTTATGTACATCTTTCTTCTCCTTTTTCAAACCCACCATGACTACAAATATTTTTCTTGAGCAATTCAATGAACTCTAACTACAAATCATTTATGTCCCTTTGTTGTCAACAACTTAATCGACCCTAACTACAAATCAAGTGTGTCACTTTGTTGTCAACAACTTAATTAAAGTAATTAGAGATAGTGATTACCTATTAAGTTCTTCTAAAGTCATCTTTCAACTCTTCCTAATTTTATGAATTTATAGATGTCATTATGCCAATTGTTTAATACAATCTACTCGCAATTGTTATGTAATATAAAATGTGATTTTACCTTCACATACGTAAATTATGTTCTTTTGTAACGTCAATCGCAATCCTTCAAACCTTACTATGCAAGTTTTTCAAGTACCATACCTATATGCCAATCACAACATAATAAATATTATAAATTTACTTCTACATATATACATTTTAATATTTTATTTATAAAATGAAATTGAAATCAAAATAAATAAATAAAATATTAAGAATTCACAAACATATTAACTAAAAAAAAACAGAATGTCAAGCAACATTAAAAATATTCTAACCATAAATAAGATGAACTCCACATAAAATATATAAATTTGCATGCAAAATATGGTGCACATGATTTGATGACAAATGACAAACCTAAAATGGGCATAAAATAAAACAATTAATCCAGACAAAAGGATCATAAAAAAGACAATGGTTGAAGTAAAGAACTAATAGAGGCCTTTTCCTCATCACCTCCAAGCATTGGATTATTGTACACCCTCACATGTCCAGTTGGCCAAGAATCTTTCCATTTCCTTAGCTTCACTCATTTTTTCCCGCTCTTCTTCCTCCTACATCTTCTCACGGCATCTTTCAATTTCTTTCATGGATTACTGATACTCCATTTGGTTTTTCCCATTCTTCACCACTTCCTAAAGATTTTTCATTCCACTGTGCTCAGGATTCATGAAAACAGTTCAATTTCATGACATCTCCACGCTATCATGGAACAGGGATTCAACAAATAATCCATCAGCATACATAAGAAATGATGCACGTTGCATGCTATATATCTGATTTTATGAAGTCAACAGCATGATCTAGATCTCCAAACACAGAAGAACACACTTTTAGAAACTGGAAACAGAACCTGATCCCTTCTTTTTCACTGCAGTTCTGACAAAGTTCACCTTGTTATAGTGCAAGCCAATGTTTACACATTGCTTCACTCAAAATCATCAATGATCTCCACAAGAACATTGTCCTTGTTTGAATTGATGGAATCAGTTGGCATATCTCAAAACATTTTTTCTTGCAGAAATCTATGAGATACACTTGGTTGAAGTGTGGCAGTCAACACATTCTCAAAGGTTCTTGATGACTATAATAGTTGCTCAATGGGGAATATTTTAACAATCCAGATGCAATTGCCAACTTCTCACTATGGTGGCGGGGGAATACTTTAGTCTTTCCCTCCACATCATTCAGTACTAGTCTTGCATTTGGAATCTGGAAAATTTCATCATCTTTGTTGTTTTCATCTCCCAAGGCAATTTCTCCAACTTTGCACAGTTCGCTGGGGCTGTGGGTGTTATCAATCTCCTATACAGAAAACGCATGTATAATTTTATGGCTTTCAATCCAACTACATCCAGGTATCTTTGTAATTCCTATATCTTTCATCAATCTCCTTACCTTTTGAACCTCACCCCATCTGCCCACATCTGCATAGATGTTTGACAGAAGAACATAAGTTGCAGTATTTGTAGAATCCATCTCAAAAAGCACAGTTGCTGTAAATACTCCTAACCCTATATTTTTATATGATCTACAGGCATCGAGCAAACATGTCCACACAACCACCACAGGTTTAATTGGCATTTTGATGATAAAGTTTAGAGTTTCCTCAAGATAGCCAGCACGGCCAAGAATGTCAACCATGCACATATAATGGTCAATTTTAGGTTTAATGCCATAAGGGTCACTTATGCCATTGAAGTAATTACAGCTCTCATCCACTAAGCCTGCATGGCTGCATGCAAATAAAACACAAGCGAAGCTTACATGGTCAGGGTAAGTTCTAGAGTGCTTCATTAATTCAAAGAGTTCAAGAGCATCCTTGCAAAAGCCATTTTGTGCATATCCTGCAATCATGGCATTCCATGAGATGACATCTTTTTGAGGCATTTTGTCAAACAGTACATGCGCCTTGTGTATGCTTCCACATTTTGCATACATGTCTATCAGAGCATTGGCAACTACTACATCTGACAAAAATCCGCTTTCAATTATGCTTTGATGGATATGCATGCCCTGTTCTAAAGCTCCCATTTTGGAGCAAGCTGGGAGGATGGTGGCAAGGGTTGTCGAGACTGGCTTTACACCTGCTAATTGCATTTTCTTAAAAGCTTCCAAGGCATTTTCAACTAACCCATTTTGCGTGTATCCCGCAATCATTGTAGTCCATGAAACCACATCTCTTTGAGGCATTTTGTCAAACAGTTTATGTGCCTTGTGTATGCTTCCACATTTTGCATACATGTCTATCAGGGCATTTGCAACTACAACATCTGACAATAATCCACTTTCGATTATCCATTGATGGATGTCCATACCTTGTTCTAAATCTCCCATTCTGGCACAGGCTGGTAAGATGCTGGCAAAGGTTGTGGGCTCTGGCTGTAAACCGGCTAATTGCATTTGCTTAAATGTTCCTAAGGCTCTTTCCACAAACCCATATTGTGCATATCCTGCAATCATAGTATTCCACGAGATCACATTTCTTTGAGGCATTTTTTCAAACAGTTCACATGCCTCGTGTATCCTTCCACATTTTGCATACATGTCTATTAAAGCATTCATAACTACGACATCTGACAGAAAACCACTTTCGATTATGCTTCGATGGATGTCCATACCCTGTTCTAAAGCTCCCATTTTGGCACATGCTGGAAGGATGCTAGCAAAGGTTTTAGAGTCTGGCTTTACACCTGCCAAAAGCATTTGCTTGAAAATTTCCAAAGCTTTTTCAACCAACCCATGTTGTGCATATCCTGCAATCATTGCAGTCCATGAGACCACATCTCTTTGAGGTATTTCTTTGAAAAGCTTTAAAGCCTCGTCAAGGACACCATTCTGCGCATATCCTGCAATTATCGCATTCCATGAGACTGAATCTCTTTGAGGCATTTCGTCAAGCACTTCACGTGCCTTGTGTATTTTTCCACATTTTGCATACATGTCTATCAGGGCATTCCCAACCAGGACATCTGATAAATAACCACTTTTGATTATTCTTTTATGGATATCCATACCCTGTTCCAAAGCTCCCATTTTGGCACAGGCCGGGAGGATGCTGGCAAAAGTTGTGGCGTTTGGATTCAAATCTGCCAATTGCATTTGCTTAAGAGTTTCCAAGGCCTCTTCAACAAACCCATTTTGTGCATATCCTGCAATCATTGCATTCCATGAAATCAAATCTTTTTCACTTATTTTATCGAACAAATCATATGCCTTCTGTATGCTTCCACACCGTGCATACATGTCTACCATGGAATTTGCCACCACAACATCTGACAAAAAACCCCTTTCAATTATTCTTTGATGAATGTCTACACCCTGCTCCAAAGCTCTGATTTTGGCACAGGCTGGGAGTATGGTTGCAAAGGTAAACTGATCGGGTTGGACGCCTGTTCGTTGCATTTGGTGAAACAGTGTTAGTGCTTCGTGAGGACACCCATGTCTTCTGCAAGCTGCAATTATGGTATTCCATGAGGAGGCATCTCGTTGTTTCATATCTTCAAAAAGCCTTCGGGCATCCAACAAACTTCCGCACTTGACATACATGTTAATAAGGTTATTCTGAAAAAATGTGCCTGTAGTAAAAGCAAATCCCCTGTGAATGATGAGGGAATGGATTTGTTTACCTTGTGAAAGCCCATTTTTGGCATTGCAGGCCTGTAGTAGTTGAAGATACGTTGAAATGTCTTCAGTGGGGTTGTATGTAGAAAGCAGAATGTGTAGCGCCTCCTTCACCCGATGCTCTCTGCATAATCTTGTGAGATCGAGATTGACAATGGATGACCTTGTCATCCGCATTGTATGGTTATATCTGAAGCATCTCCTTCAAAGTAGCACCAGATGGTCCTCTTGTTTACTGTGTTTTTTTTTGGTTACACTGGTGATGTTGGCATGACAGCCACACCCTCGTACCACAGGATGGGGGAGAGACTATAACTCGCGACCTCTTGTTTGTAATCGAACTAGGGTCCCATACCCAAGATGGTTACAGTTTTAATAGGGAGAGATAAACATAATTTTTTGTGACCTCCATATCAAAAAGGTTATCTAAATGTATGGTCCCATGGGGGTGGCTTGGGCTTCTATTTTTCATGGATCAAGCCGTCCCATGAAGCAAAAAAAATTATGCTACAAAAAAAAAATTATGCTACAAGATTAATTGGAATCTTCCCCTGAAAAATAGCGGCCCCTACCTTTTAGGACTGCAAATTTCAGGGGGTGAAATTGAGGCGGGGCTAGAAATTGTCCCTATAGCTTAGGAATTTTTTAGGAATTTTTTCTACCATTTGTCTATCACTTAAAATTTTAAATTCTTAAAATAAACTAAAAAATGAGAGAATATTTATTTATTTATTAATTTCTATCAAATTACTCCACTTCGTTCCTTGAATTTTGGAGCTCAAACTTTTAAGCTGAATTGCAAAATTGAATTCATGGGACCCCAGCTTTAAAATATTCCTAAAAAATATTAGCAGCACCCACTGAACTTTTTTAGGAAGCCCCCCTCCATGGGACCGTACCCTTAGAAGCCTATGAATGAGTAAATTGTTACTTCAACAAGTTGCATTCATAAAGCCTTCTTTTTGGTCTTTAAAATGATATTAGTTTGTACATAATTAAGGTTGTTTTGGAGTGTTATTAGTGTAATTTTTGTATTTGTTAAAAATTATTTTTATATTGTGATTAATGTGTCGGTTGTTTATCTTGAAATTTAAGACTTAAACATACATTGATTATAATTTGATGGTTGTTTATATAAGAATCTAGATCATCGCATCAACAATTTACATGTTATTATTATATACCAATGATTTAAACTCTTCTATTTTAACAAATATAAAATTGATAAATCTTCATTAAAAGTAATAATCAACTTCTCGTCTCTATATTTAAACTCCTCCATTTTAACAAATATCAACTGATAAACTTTCATTAAAAATAATAGTCCATTTATATTGCTCATTAAATCATAGGGTGTCAACAATGAAACTAACCCACATATTAATTATAGAAAAAAATTGTTTAGTCAAATAATATGTAATGTCCCCTTTTCCTAGGCAGTGGTCAATCATGGTGGTTAGCCTATCAGTTGGGTTCTCATAGGCTAACATAGTGGATAGCGAGCTCTTTCGAGGGTCTTGTGACATTTTGGAAAGTATGTGTAGCATTTCAAGAGCTGGGGTCAGTCTCCAATTTTTTAGGAAGGGACTGGCAATTCACCTATGACCACTTGAAGCTTGTGGAGTCTAGTAGGGGGCCTTATGAGCCATTTTAGATGATCAAATACAATTTCCTACTTTTTAGGAGGAGACTGGCAGTTGGCTTGCTTTGTTCATACATCACCTCGTGATCAATTGCAACATTAGTTTCTAGTTGGAATGATGGGGTGATGGTCTCAGCATGAAAGATGAAATATTAAAGTGTTAACTTTAATATTTTAATTTAATAAAGTAAAATGATTAATTCTTAAGTCACTTTATAATATTTTAATAAAGTGATTATTTAAAGGGGATTTTATTATTAAAGGTGATATAAGGGTTAAATGGAAATTAATAAAGTGATCTATTTAATGATGCTTTATTAATTTACTATATTAAAAGGGGGACATAAGGACTTTATTAAAAAGGGCTTAAATGATTTAAAGTATATTTTATATTATTAAGTTGTGCATCATAATTAAAAGAGAAATGAAAGTAAATTGAATGAAATGAATTTAAAAGTGAATTTGGGTTGAAATATAAAAGGGCATTTTGGAGTTCATTCCATTCATTCATTCATTCATTGTTGAAGAAAAAAAATTTGGCTAAGGGTTTTGTTGAAGACTGGAGAGTCTGAAAATCTCAAGCTTTTTGAGGACTTAGCCCCTTAGGAAGAACAGCTTGCACAATTCCATTTCAGGGATTGTGCTTGTGCTCCATTCAATCTAAGAGGTTTCATATATAAGGGTTTGAAGGATTAATTAGGAAATCTGAGATTTATTCATCATTGACAAGCATAGTATTTACAGAAGGTCCAAAGATTTACCAAAGTGTTGCAGGCGTGGAGTTGTCAGCAAAGGTTTGAAACATTAATACTACATATGTTAAATATTAAATGCATTTGCTAGGCGTGAGATTTGGAAAGGCCCTTTGTGCTAGCCGTGTGTTATAGAGCTATGTGAACACAACAATTATTAGTTTTGATCTATGTGTGAGCTTTCAAGGGTGATTTAGAAGCATTTATACGGGGTGAATCACTTCCTATTCGTATCATTTTTATTGTTGCAACCTTTTCTTGTTTGTTGGGCATGATTGTATGACCTAGGCGGCTGCAAAAATCCATTTCCCACCTTTATTTACTACTATCACTGTCCTTTGAATGCTACTGGGGGTTTACTGTGCTCAGAAATATACATATATATGGTTGCTACTATGCCATGACTTTGGGTGACTAAAGTGGATGCATATGCTAGGAAGGTTGTTGTTATGAAGGTCTGATCAACAACCAATTTGGCATCCTCCAGTGAGTTCAATCTTCATTATTTCATTTCCAGGTCTGATAAATATAAACAGATTTGAATGTATGTTTGAACACTACAATCTGAGAATAAATACTGTTAATAACATTGTTCATAAATATAATTTGTCGAGGGTTTAATGTTACATTTTATTGTGCTATGTAAGCTTACAATTTGAAAAAGTGCATTATATGGTAATATCTTTGTTGAGTTTCATGTGTTGTTTGTAAACCACATAATCCATAGGAAATCACCAAGTTTCAAAATTGCATATAAATTGTTTGACAAAATGTCCCACATTGTCAATTGAGTTAATCAAGCTAAAATTGCAAAGACAAAAGCCAAACTAGGGTTGGGCATTTCATAATACTTCCATATGTATTATCCAAATCAAATTAATTTCCATCACACATCCAAATCAAACTAATTTCCATCACACAAGAATGGAGTGTATCAATTGTTAATGAAATTAAAACAAGTGGGTGTTTATTATAGTTTAAATTTATAAATTTTAAAGAACAAGGATGACATTTTAGAAGGATTTGTTGTATTCTAAACAATTTTAATAATTGACAATCATAGTGATTTAGGAATAGTATTTGCAATAGTATGATTTAATTATATAACTAATTAAGATAGTAGTTTTGAAGATAAGGCTTCCTAAAATATTTTAGTAGGTATTGTAAATTGTGATTTTTTTAAAGTAAATGGATTCTTGGCTTTCATTTAACATGAGCCAATTATTAAAAACTTATGTGAAGTGTTAAAAGTTCGGTCCTTCTCATTCCCTTTCATTATGATTTTACCTTTGATTTAGGCAGAAACTGATGATAAATAGATTTCAAAGGATATCATTTGCACACTCAAAGTTTCTATTCGAAGGGTTATTGTAAGCGAAGCAATTTGGAGAATGTAAGCAAAGCAATTTGGAGAATATTGGAACAAGTAATTCACCATTTAAGTTGTAGTTTAATGGTGCTTCGTCCTAGGAATTTGAGGGTGTCATTGCTAGTTAGACCATGGGAGAGACTCGTGGAATAATATATCACTCGAGATGCTCTAAAAATGATATTCAAAATAGATAACAACAGGGTTGAAGACTACATTCATATCATTTTGGGGCTTGAGGTCACCAGCTCGCATGCTCGTCTAATTATCTTCCCTTCGCAGGGTTTCAAAGAACTTTTTGATGCAATTCGTCTAGCTTTACAATTTAACAATGATAACATTCTGTTGCATGCATTGAGGAGAAACCAGAGGTATATTTGCTTTGTAATGGAGCTGGAAATCAAGGAAAAATACTTTGCTCTGACTTATCTGCGTGCGTATGTACCACCCCCTCCAAACAATGGTGTTCAACTGGACTTGTTGCTACGAGTTAATTCACCTACTCGTGCTCAGAATCATGTTCAAAATTATCTTCATCAGACATCTAACAGAGTTCGGGTGAATACGAGTATGGCTAATTCGAGACCGACCTCACATTTGCAATTCCACAGAGCTCATGTTCGAAGTAGAAGGGTTTTCGAGAGAGGTCTACAACTCTAGGAGAGGGTTTAGAATTGCAGGATGAAAATTCAATTAATGGGGAGTCAATGAAAATGTAAAATATGTATTTTGTGGGTTTTGTTTAAAAATACGGGATACTTTTTGAATATTGTATTGGATTTAAAAATGTTCTTCAATCTTTAGTATGGATTTTATAGACCAAGTTGGGGTAGGTTTTTTGGGTTCTAAGTGTTGAATTTTGAACTACCAGCTTGTTTTTACAAGTCTCTAAATTGATCAAAACTATAAGTTAATTTTGGGCTATAACTGGAGGTTTTCTTGCTAGTTCTTTCCTACTAGTATGCCCTTTAGAACCAGTTTTTGTATAAACCTTTTTATATATATTATAATATTATAGTGACTTGCCACTTTCGCTTTAAAAAAAAATTTAAACTCAATTTTTTGTAAAAATTAATAGTCTCGTTTTTTTTTTTTAAACAAATAATGTTAAAGATTTAGTTGAAACATTATTTTAGCAACTAATACTAAAAATTATAGATACATAATACATAGTCAAAAGCATCTCTAATGAGAAAAACTTTCAACACCATCCCAAAAACACCAACTGAAAATCTTAAAAATATTTTAAAAATTAATTTATTTTATTACATATTTTCTCTGTCTAACCAAACTTCCCAATACATATAAATAAATCTTAAACCCCTCCTTACAACTACTTTCTATACCCTCCATTAGTATTTACTCTATTGAGCAAATGTTTCATTCTTTTTGGCTCACATTAATCCAAAAAAAATTGATGGCATGAGTAATATAGTAATCATTATGTTTCAAAGGATTAAGAACACATTTGAGGTATATAAAAATGAGTACAATTCTAATAACTTTTTAGAAAATTAAAAAAAAACATTAATTTATTTTAATTTTATTGTTTATATTAATATGTATTATAATTGTATTTTTTAATTTAAGGTCATTAGTTTTAATATTCTATAATTACTAATATTTAATTTTTAAAAATAAGATATTAAAATTTAAAAATATATATTAATGTTCACTAATGAAATTATTACAAAAATATAAATATATAATATTTATTATTTTTAATATATAAATAAAATAATTACGATGACTTTTAAAAAAAATAAATTTAAAAGTTGTACATAAATATAAAATATATATTTTTCAATAAGTAAACAAAAAAATTCATGTCTATGTTAAATAGTAGTTTAAATAGATACTAAATTTTAAGATTCATACATAAAAATAAAAGTAATATTTTTTTCTCATTAAAGAATATGATTTGTGTTCTTTTCATTTTGATTTTTTAAAGATATTTGTAATCTTTTAATTTTTTTAGTTTGAAAATAATAATTTACTTAACAAATTAATATATTAACAAATTAATATATGAAGTAAATTAATTATTTTATTTAAATTGTGGATAAATTAATATAGATATCTTACTAATATCTATAGTGTGTTTTACATAGACTATCATTTTTATTTTTTACAAAATTAATTATATTTGATTAATTTTTAATAATATATTCATTATATTTTTGTAGTTTTTTATTAAGCAATTAATTATTAAACATAATATTGAGAATTATTTTTATTATTTTTAAATATGTAAGTATTTTAAGATCAATCTATTGCCTTCATTTTTATGATATTATTCAACCCAAAACTATGGGGTTTGAAGAAGTTAGTAAAATTGATGCATATAGGCGTTGATGTGTGATTGACACACTAGCCAACTCAAGTAAAAAAAATGCATTTACCTTTCTTGAAAGGAAATATAATCTCCTAAGAAGAAATCAAATCTCATCAAGGCTATATCATTAGATCATGGCCATGCAAGATAATGACCATCGTAATGTTGTTCCAATTTAAGTGGTCTATGGTGTATTTAAATGAGTTCAAACAAATAAGATTAGTGTTCTCAAATTATACATTAGGATTCAATATATTCATGTTCATTTCATTGCATGTGTTCATCATTCTCATGTTGAACTAGTAATGAATAATCTCTTGTAATCGTAAAAGAATCAACTTTATAATAGCCAATTATAAGTTTGGCCTTTAATCTAATCCTAATATAATCACAATTATAAATATTATAAGAGATAAAAAGGGTAAAGAGGGGAATGATCTTGTTTTATGTTGATAGCATGTCCAATCATATTGAGTACACAAGTCTTGAATAAACAAAACTTGTTTGACTCGTATTCACATAGGTAAGAACACAAGAAGGTGTAATCTTTTAAGGACTAGCTAACTATGATGATTAATGAGCCTAGCCAACATATAGATGCACAAATTAAGTACATGTATATCCACAACCCTTAATATATTTCACAAATCATTCTAAAGAAGAATGCCTACGTTGACCACACAAAACATTTCACTAGAGTTAGTGAAACATCAATTATATAAAAACACTCCAAAAGTTTTGTCAAATAATTAGTTGGATTGTAAAACTTAGATTAAAATTACATGACCCATTATTTGGAAGACTATAGAAATGAAGGAAAACAATTGATAAGCTCTAAATTGTAGAATATTAAAATGGTTTTCAACACCTATTTTGTGTTTTAGCTAGTTTTTATATAGAAAATAACTATAAAAAAAGATCAGTCTCAAGCTCTAACAAGTTGGGAAAATATTTAACCTAGTTTACAATGTTAGAGTTGATAGTGAACCCCACAACATCGAGAAATCACTTGCAACCAAAATGTCTATCACAAATGAGGGATCAAAGCAATGATTATGCTCATGCAACTTTGAGAAGATGATTGATCCACACAAGTATATGTGATGGAGATTAACCTGAATTGTAATTGTGATTGAATGATTTCAAAGTACAAATGAATGCTTATAAAAGAAAAAGTGTAAACCCTATGTGAGGATTTTATTAGATTGTGACAAGTGTCCTAATCCTATGCAATGAGACAACTTGACTTATAAATAGCCCAATCTAATAATAAAAAATCACTCCCAAGTTTAGCATAAGTAATTAAATTAATAAGGGGCCTAATAATTAATTAATCATTAGGCGATTTTTCTAATTACTCCAACACCACCATTAAGATCAACTTAGGGAGAAGCTAAAAACCTTGATGAAGAATGCAATGATGAATGCATGGATGGGTCCTGACTGTAAGGCCTGATGAGGTACCCATATACAACTAAATGAATCTCTCATAACTAGAGAAAAGGAGAGAACCAGATGGAAAAAAAATCCTCTCCAAAAGAGAGAAAATACAATATCTGCAATAGTGAAAGAAGACTGGGAGGACTCAATGTGACCCCCAAGGATTGCTTCTATTACACAAGTACAATAGATGTCCCCCAATAGAAGAGAGAAAATGAGTATACATAAATCCCCCCATAAAGAAAGATATCCTATGTCAATGATGAATGCCTAAAGATAGAACACGATCCACTACCTACAAACGATATTTCTCCCTTAGGAAGAAAAAGATCCACTAGTGATTGAAGAAGTCATTCCCAAAAAATTAAAGAATTAAGAATCCAAATCCAAATGATGTGTGCCTCTGAAAAGTGCTTAAGTGTCCACATGTTGGAATGAGATGATGTAAATCTAGAAACTATTGAAGATTGATGTAAAAAAAATCCAAAGACTAAAATGATGGTGGGCTAATAGCAATGATATGGCTATTAACAAAAAGGAGACAATTTTCCTAAAAAAAATATTCCAAATTTCTAATCTGAGACTCTAAAAACAAGAATGATATATTTGCACTAAACCAATAGGGCCAAGGACACAACGATGCCAACCTAATCAAGAACAATATAAGAGGAAGATTGGGTCTCAATTTGAAGTGTGGGAACATGAAAACAAGTCTCTAAACCATTAAAACATGCTTGAGACCTGTGATATACTCAAGCTCCTCTAAAGTATTGTTATCAAAGGGTAGGCAATCTA